>JAJJKW010001782.1:0-30998 GCA_023805745.1 Isotricha sp. YL-2021b | reverse complement strand
ATTAATAAACTGTAAAACATGAAATTCAAATAAAATTAAATTTTTCTTTTTTAATTTTTTTTTAAAAATATTTTTTTAATTAAACTTTTATTCTTAATGTTAATATTCATATAATTCAAATTTTTATATGTTATCTTACAAATTCTTTTAAAAAAAATATAATAATTAAAAATAAAGAGGTAAATTTAAATTTTTTTATATTTATAATAATTATTGTATAAATTAATTAAAATTTAAAAATATATAATTTTTATTAAAATGAACATATAATAAAAACATTTAACATTATTATCTCTATATAAATAAAAAAATTTAATTTAACAAAATGTGAATAGAATCCAAAAGAAAAATTTAAAAAAAAAACAAAACATTTAAATAAATAATTAAAAAAATCAATTTAAATAAATGGAATCCCAACCAAACCAGCCAAATGACATAACATTAATAAAAATGATATTACATCAAATAAAAGATGGTGATTTAAACTTAATAAAACAAAATATTCAAAGATATAATTTAGACATGAAATTATTAATAGATACAGAAAATCAACAAAATGCATTTTTTTATACCGCCTTAATAAAAAATGATGAAGATGCATTAAATATATGTAAATATTTCAAAGAATTAGGAGTAGATCCATTATTTAAAGATAAACATCAACAAACATGTTTATATTATACAGCAAGAGAAGGATTATATTTAACATCAAAATATTTAATTGAAGAATGTAAAATACCAATAAATGAAAAAGATGTTTATGGTCAACATCCAATATATTATGCTTGTAGAGAAGGACATTTAAATGTATGTGAATTATTAATAAATGAAGGTACTGATATTAATTTAGAAGATAAATATGGTCAAACTTGTGTTTTTTATGCAATTAGACAAGGTCATTATGATATTGTAAATTATTTATTAAAACATGGTTTAAATGTTAATAAAATTGATAAAAAAAAACAAACTCCTGTTTCTTATGCTGAAAAAGTTGGACAAACTAAAATTATGGAATTATTATTAAATAATGGAGGAATTAAACCTGAGAATAAATCTAAAAAAAAAAATGATAATAAAAATAAAAAAGGAAATAAAAAAACTCCTGAAGAAGAACAAATGAGTAAACAAGAAATGATAGAATCAATTCAAAAACCAAAAAAACATATTTTAGTGAAAATATTAGATACAGGAGAAAAAATAGCATTAAATGATGAAGAAATAGAAGAATTTAAAAAAAAAAATCCTGAAGCAGCAAGATTATTATATAATAAAGAAGAATTAGAAAAAGAAAAAAAAAATATTAATGAAGATTTATATTTACATGAAAATTGGGAAAAAAATGCAAAAAAATTAATAACTATGTTATGGAAAGTAAAAGATGCTGATTTATTTTATAAACCTGTTGATCCTATTGAATTAGGTTTACCAACTTATTTTGAAGTTATTAAAAATCCTATGGATTTTTCTACTATTAAAAGAAAATTAGCTAATTATTCTTATACTAATTTTAATGAATTTTGTAAAGATATGAATTTAGTTTTTGATAATTGTTATTTATTTAATGGAAGAGATAGTTTAGTTGGGAATATGTGTACTAATGTTAAAAGTGAATATAATAAATTTTATAATCAATTAGGAATGGATAAATTTCTTTGAAATACTTTTTTTCTTTTTTTTTTTGTTTTTTTAGTGTAATTTTAAAAGCTATTATTTATTAATCCATTATTTAAATTAATTATTTTTGAAATTTAGATTTAAAATTTTAAAAAGTTTAAATATGGAAAATTTAAATGATGAAAATAGGATATTTCACTTATATACAAAATATAGACATTCAACATATAATAAGGTTTTATCATCAAATTTAGAAATTTCAAAATTTAAAGAAAAAATTTCAACTTATGATAAAATTTTTACAGAAATGGCAAAAAATGAATATAAACAAATGAAACCTGATGATGTAATGGTATATATAAAAGAAGATGAAAAAACAAATATAGTATTTAATGAAGAAGAAAATAAAAATAATAAAGAAGAAATAAAAAAAGAAGAAGAAGAAAAAAAACAAAAAAAATTTTTAGTATTAGGAGGATATAATGATATAATAAAAGCTTTATTAAAAAGAGGATGGAAACAATTAACAGATGAAAATGATATGTCATTTGATTATATTTATACTTTAAAAAGTAAAAAAATTCCTCAACAAGATTTAAAACCAAATCAAATGGCAGGTCATTTTTGGAAAGCTTCTGAAATAACAAGAAAAGCAGGTTTACTTAAAAATATAAAAAATTTATATTATAAAGGAGTTAATTTAGATAATTTTTTTCCTAGATCTTATGAATTATGTGAAAAAAATGATTTAGAAGATTTTATTGAAGATTTTAAAACTAATAAAGCTATTTCTATTTTAAAAGAAACTTTAAGTAAAAAAGGATTAAATGTTAATAAAAAAGTTGTTGATACTTGTATTAATATAATTAAAAGAAAATTTCCTATTATAAAAGAAGAAATTAATGTTAAAGAAAAATTTGATAATGTAAAAGGAAGATTTTCTAATAAAAAAGATAATATTGATTATAATATTCAATTAATTACTGATGAAGAATGGGAAATTATTGGTAATGAAAATATGGATATATATAATGATAATATTGATAAATTAATTAAACAAAAAATGCTTTCTATTGATGGAAGAAATCCTTGGAAAAAAAATATAAATAAAAAAAATGTTATTGAAAAGAAAAAAATTAGTAATATAAAAAAAGTAGATAAAAAAATTATTAATAAAGATAATAATGATAAAAAAATAAGTGAAGAAGAAAAAAAATTAGAAGAAGAAATAAAAGAAATGTTTAAACAAAAAGCAATTGAAAGAGAAAAAGAAAATCAAAAATTAAATGAAAAAATTGAAGAAGAAGAACTAAAAAGAAAAGAAGAAGAAGAAAAAAAAGAAAAAGAAAATTTCGAAAAACAAAAAAAACAAAAAGAAGAAGAAGAAGAAGAAGAAGAGGAAAAAGAAGAAGAAAAAAAAAAATTAACAAAAGAAGAAAAAGAACTTCAATGGAAAGAAGAATTTTTAAAAGAAAAAAAATCAATATCTCGTCCAAATAAATATAAAGAAATAGAAAATTATGAATCATCAATAGAAGAAATATCAGAAATATTAAAAAATATAAAAAAATATCTTCCAGAATTTTCTTTTGATGGAGATAAAAATGTTTGGATAGTAAAACCAGGAGGTTTATCTCGAGGAAGAGGAATTCATTGTATAGATCAATTAAATGATATATTATCTGATATAAAAATATGTGGTCAAACTATTATTCAAAAATATATTGAAAATCCTCTTATAATTTATAATAAAAAATTTGATATTAGACAATGGGTTTTAGTTACTGATTTATCTCCTTTAACTATTTGGCTTTTTGATACTCCTTATATTAGATTTTCTGCCGAAAATTATAATATTAATGATTTTAAAAATATTTTTAGCCAATTAACTAATAATTCTATTGCTAAACATTCTAATAATTTTAATAATGAAATTAATATTGAAGGTGATATGTGGGAAATTGATCAATTTAAATTATATTTAAATAATTTTTATGGGAAAGATTATTGGGATGAAATACATGAAAAAATTAAAAAAATTGTTATTTATAGTTTAGTTAGTGCTAAACATAAAATTATTCAAAGAAAAAATACTCATGAAATTTTTGGTTATGATATTATGGTTGATGATAAATTAAATACTTATTTAATTGAAATTAATGCTTCTCCCGATTGGACTTATTCTACTAAAGTTACTGAAAAATTAGTTAAAATTGCAAGTGAAGATCTTATTAAAGTTGTTGTTGATTATCAAGATAATTTAAAATTAGATGGAAAAAATAGGAAAGATAATATTGATACAGGAAGATTTAAATTAATTTTTAATTCTAATGATTTTCCTAAATTTGATAATATGGATGTTAATATTCATGAAGTTGATAGAATTAAAAATGAGTAAAAATTTCTGTTTTATTTTAATGGATAATTTGTATAAAAATAAAAGTAAATGAATTTTATATGAGATTTATTATTTTTAAAATATTTTATTTTTAAATTTATATTATTGAAATTTTATTTTTTTTTTGAAAAAAAACAAAACATTATGTTAACAAAAAATGAACTGTTGAAACAATTTCCAAATCCATCTTTAGAAGAATTAAAAATAATGGAAGAACCAGTAAATCAAAAACAAAATATAATAAAAACTGCAATATTAAAAGAAGAAGTTCCTTTAAATTTATATCTTCCCTTAACATTACCAAGAATAATAAAAGAACCAGAAAAAAGAGTTTTATATGACCATGAGAGAATGTTAGAAAAAGAAAGAAATTTAGAAAAAATAAGAAATGAATTAAATAGATTTTCACATAAACCAAAAATAATTAAAATAAAAAAAACTAAATCAGAAAAAGAATTATCTAATATAATGGAATTTTTAAAAGAAAATAAAGCAAAAAATCAAGAAATTGAAGAAAGAAGTATAAAAAATTTGAAATCAAAACCATTTAATTTAAAACAATTAATTAAAAAAGTAAGAGATATAACAAAAAGTGTAGATTCAATTTTTAAAATAAAAATAAATAATAAATATGAAATTGCTAAAGATTTTAGAAAACATGCAATTTCAAGAAAAAAAAATTCAACACCTGTTGATGAATTTTATGGTGTTCAAAAAAGTAGAGATTTAATTCATTTACAAAAACTTTTTTTAGATATTGAATATCAACATTTAATGTCAAGTAAAATAAAACCTGAACAAAAAGGTTTAATGTATACTGCAAGTGATTATGAATTACATAAACAAAATTTTGAAAATAAAAAAAAAAAATTTAATAAATTATCAAGAAATAATAAAACTATTAGTAAAAATGATTTATTTAGAAGTATAAATTTTATTTGTTCTAGGAATAATAATAATAAAAATTATCTTGAACAATATCGAAAATTTTATTCTGATGATGATGAACAAATTGCAAAACAAAATGATTTTGAAAAAGATTTATTAGAAAGAAAAAATATTAAATTTTTTCATAGATTTAAAAATTATAAGAGAAATTTAAAAAGTGAAGAATTTAGACATTATAATAATAAAATTTTTTCTAAAAATGATATAGATAAATTAATGAAAATTAGAAGTGATTTAGAATATGATAAATTAAAATATGATTATGCTTTTAAAATTGGAACGATTGAAGCTATAAATAGAACTATTGTTCCTAAAAATAAATTAAATAAGGAAGAATTATTAAAAAGAAAAAAACAAAAAATTGCAAATACAATAGGAAATAAAGTTAATAAAGCTTTAAATAATTATGAAGTAGGAACATTAGTAAAAAGAACATATAATATAGAAGACTATATAAAAATATAAATATTATCTTATTTTTTGTTTTTCATAAATTTTATAATTACTATTTAATAATTATTTTTATTAATTTGGTATTAATTTAATATATTTATATTAAATTCTACAGTTTGAATTTCATAAGTTTAACTTTAATTAATAATTTATTATTAATAATATTAAAAAAGAAAAAAAAATTAAAAAAAATCCATTAAAAAAAAAACAAGTATATAATAATATAATAATTCCATTCCTTTTTTTTAAATTGTAAATAAATAATTTACACAAATCAAAAAAAAAAACTACTCCTCTCCTTCATCTTCTTTTTTTTCTTCTTCACCTTGTTCATTTCCTTCATTAATAGAATCATTCATCATATCTTCATTCAAAGCTTCTTTAGGTAAATCTTCTTCATTAGCACCTTCAGGAGAATAATATTTAACAATTTCCGCAGGATAATAAGAATTAATAGTATTAATTAAATGAATTAAAATAGCATTTATATGGCTTTTTCTGACCATATCTCCAAATCTAATTTCTTCCAATTTTTGCAATCCACCATTTTGAACAAAATCTTTTAATTCATGATTATTAGTTTTTAAATATTTAACATATTGATTTAAAATATGTTTAAGAATATTATCAGGAGCAACATAAAGTAAAGGTTCCAAAGCACTTAAATTAGCACAATTATCGATAATTTTTTTCATACTTTGTTTACTTTTTTCTTTTAAATAATCAGTACTTTTAACATCTTTATAATAATAAAGCATTAAAGATAAAACATTACTATCAGAAACTTCTTTTGAATGTCTTGTACTATGTCTTCCAATATGTCCAAGAGCATAACAAGCAGCAGCTTTTAATTGAGGAGAAACTTCATTTTGTAATGCATCAGCAAGTTGACTAATAGCTTTAGCTTCAATAACTTTCCAAGCTAAATCTTTTTTAAATGATGAAATAAATCCCAAAGCTAAAATACCATATAATCTAGGATCTCCTTTAATATTTGTAATATAATCTACTAAAATTCCAGCTCCTCCATTATCAGTTATTATTGTTGCATTTGATGGACTTTTATTTACTATTTCACATACACAATAAGCAGCATTTTTTTTAACAATATCATCAGGATCTTTTAAACAATTTAATAATTTTTGTGGATTTGTTATTTTAGCAATAACATGTGTAGCTAAATCAACATTATGTCTTGAAATATTACCTAATAATTGACATATATTCCTTTTTAATTGTGTATCATTATAACTAAGGAAAAAAATAATAGTATCTAAACCATTTTCAGCAACAGGTTGTGCTAATTGTTCACTATGATATGATATATAACCAAGAGTTAAAGCAGCTGCTCTTTTAAGTAAAATATCAGGTTCTTGTAAACATAAAATTAAACTATCAACTGCATTAGCTTTAATAACAGCATGTGCTAATTCAGGACTATGTTTAGCAATGTATCCTAATGCCCAAGCAGCAGCTTCTTTAACATCAGTATCAAATTCATCAAGACATTGAACTAATGGTTCTAATGCTCCATTTTTTACTACTTCTTCAGCTAGTTTTTCATTATGTTTTGCTACTGATTTAAAAACATAACATGCGACTTTTTTAAAAAAACGATTAGGTTTTAATAAGGAAAATATTAATTGAGGAATTATATTATTTTCTACTACACTTATTGCTAATTCTTCACTAAAATTCGCTAATCGACCTATTGCTAATGCTGCTGATTGTTGAATTGAGGGAACACTGTCTAATAATAATGGACGAAGTAATCCCATCACGCCTGCTGCGTTTAATGCTTCTATGTTTGATGGTTTTTTTGCTAAGTCTGCTATTGTTTGAACAAATGTTATTCTTGCTTTTTGATATTCTTCAAATGGCTTTAGTAATGCTCTTGTCATTTTTTTTTTTATTTTATTATTTATTTTTTTTTTGTTTTGGGAGTTATGGTTTATTTTTTTATTTTTTTTTTTAAAAAAAGTATTTAATTATATTTTAAAATTTTTTATTTATATATTTATATTATTTAAAAACTTTTTTAAACAAAAAAAAAATCATTTTAAAAATACCTAAAAAAAAAGAAAAAAATAAAACAATGGCATTCTAATCATCATTAATAAAAATAATTATTTTTGATAAATAAATTCAACTCCACAAAATCAGGTCTTCTCTTTTCCTTTATTTGTAACATAAATAAGATTAAATTAATAAAATTTTTCGAATATCTTCCTCTCAAATATTTTTCAATAATTAATTTTTCACTTTCTTGATCATTAATTTCTCTAATATCATATAAACTTTGATAAGTTAAAGTAGCAGCAAATAAAATACAATAACCAAGACTAAAAACATCATTTTTAAAAGCATTATATTCAGCATTTTCTAAAGGACATTTTCTATAAGCTTTAAATAATATTGGACTCATATATAATTCAGTTCCTCTTACAGTTTGTTTATTTGTATCATTATTATAATCTTCATGTTCAAAAAATCCATTTTTTAATAATTCAAATCTTTTTTTTTCTTTTGTTTTTGCTTCTCCAAAATCTGCAATTTTATATATATTATTATTAAAACATAATATATTTTGTGGCTTTACATCCCTGTGACTTACTCCTTTTCCTTGTAAATAAGAAAATGTTTCTGTTAAATTTATTAATATTGATATTAATTCTTTTTCTGAATAATATAATTTTTTCTTTGCTCTTTGTCTTATTTCTTTTTCCCAATCTAAATTTGCTAATTCCATTAATACATACATTACATAAGTTAATTTATCTAATTTTTTACTTTGAATACCTAATATTTTAACTACATTTAATGCTGGATTTTCATTATATAAATTTATTAGTAATTCATATTCTTTTTTCTTTTCTTTTAATTCATTCATTGAGGATGCTGAAATTTTTTTCATTGCATATTTTATATGAGTTATTGGATGTTCAACTAAATAAATTTTACCAAATGTTCCTTCTCCAATTAATTTTAATATATTATAATCATCTGAATCAAATTCTGTTTTGTTGTAATTTTTATTAGGTTCTGTATATATTGGAACATGTTTTAAAGTATTTTTTTCTTCTATAGTTCCTAAATTTGTAGAATCTGAATTTTGACCTTCTGAATTTGTATTTAATTTCATTTCATTTATTTCTGTTTTTATTATTTCTTTTTCTTCTAATTTTGTACTTAAATCTATTTTCAATGGATAATTATTTTTACTATATTTTCCAATAAATTTATTATTTTTATTTAATCTTTGAGTATCAGCAAAATTATTTAAATTTATTTTTGTTCCACTATTATTATTCATAGATAATTTTGGTTTATTATTATATCTAAAAGAATTTTTTCCATTTTTAATATTCATAAATTCAAACAATATATTATGCATTTTTTTTGTTTCAGCAGGAGAACAATAATTTCTAAAATCAATTTCAGTGCTTTTTTTCATAATTTGATTATTATTATTATTAATATTATTTTCATCTTGATGATAAATATTATTATTATTATTTTTTATATCTTCATTAATACTTTTTTTATATAAATGACTTAAACTTAAATTAGTTGAAGTTCTTTTAATTATACTTCCACCTGAATTATCTCTATCTCTTCTTTTTCTACTTAAATCTCCTAAACTTCTCAAAGAATTTTTTTGTTTATAAGAAGATTTACTTAATCTCATTTCTTTAGTTTTAAAATTCTTACTACAAATAGGACAAATCCATTCAAAATTATCATAGTTATAAATTCCAAAACATTCACTACAAACTATAACTTTTTTTCCATTATAATTTCCATCAAATAATATTCCTCCATCATTATGTTTAAATTTTCTTAATTTAGATATATCACAATTACATTCTTTATTCATTATTATTTTTGGTAAACTACAAATTTGTTTTATTAAAGAATGAATAATACAAATTGATTTTAATTTGTTTTTATCGAAATCAATATGAATTTTAGCTTCACATTTAAAATTTTTATTACATATGTCACAACAATAAAATAATTTAGAAACATCAAATATTTTTTTACAACATTCACAAATTAATTTAGTAATATAATTTTTATCAGTAGATACATCAGTATATAATTGACTATGACAAATTGGGCATTTAATTATATTTTCTTTACTTTTTTCACAATGAGGTTTTATGAAAGAAACAGGATATAAATTTTCAAAATTTTTATTTTCTATTCTTCTAATTTTTGAATAATAATTTATATTATGTTCACAACAATACATTTTTATTTGAAAAGGTTTAAAAACTTCTTCACAGACAATACAAAATATAATATTATTAAAATGTATTAATGCATTTCCACATGAATGAAGTGCTTCTTTACAATTTTGACAATGAATATAATAATTTGGCTTTTCTAGAAAAGGCAATTTCTCAGGTTTAATCTTCTTTAAAAGATTTAAATAATTCTGACATTGGAGTTTATCATTTAAATATATTTTTGTAAAAATACTTTGTACTTTTTTTGTTAAAGAATCAGAAAATTTTTTTTTGCTGATTTTAATCATTATTGAAACTTGTTTTTGAAGATTTGATGTGAATTCATCCTGTGATATATGAAGAATTTTTGGATATAAGTCATTATATTGTTCTTGAAAAATTTGAGATAATTCAAATTCATATATTGATATATCCGCTTTTTGTAATTTTTGAGAGGAATTCATATTTTTTAATTTGATTTTAAATTAATTTTTCAACTTTTCAATTATCAATTTTTCTTTAATTAAAAAAATAATTATTTATTTTTTATATAAATATTAATTAATTTTTTTTCCATTTTATTATTATTTTTTGAAAGTTGTTTATTTATCTTTTAATGAAGTTATATTTTTAATATCTTTTTGATTTAAATATAAAAATATTAAAATCAGTATAAATATTTTTATTTAAAAAGCATGATTTATTAAATAAATTTTAAAATCATTGATTTCCTATAAAATAAATAAAAAAATAAATATTCACTTAAAAAAGAACTTTTTTTAAATAAAATAATTATTAAATAAAAACTATAAAAATTATTTTAATAATTTATTATAAATTTTTTCAATAAAAAAAAAATACAAATAAAAATATAAAAAAAATAATTGAAAAATGGGTAATTGTCAAGGATTAGAGAATAAAAAAAGTAAAATATTATTATTAGCCCAAAAATATCCAAGATTTCATGGAGGAAAAGTTGATCCAAAAATAATAGATAAAAATGAGAATGAATTATGGGAACATTACCAAAAATTTATTCAATATAAACAAGCAATAAAAAAATCAGATCCAACATTATATGATTATTTTTTTAATCCAATATATAATCAAGAAAATGATGAAGATAGTGAATATGAAATAAGTGTTTCATTTGAACAAGAAGAAACAGAACAATCAGAAAATAAAAATGAAGAAACTAAAACTCCTGAAAATAATACTAAAACTCCTAATGAAAATACTAAAACTCCTCAAAATAATATTAATGATAATATTAAATTTAGAGGAAAAAAAAATAAGAACAAAAATAAAATGGTTTTAAATGAATTAAAAAGAGAAGATGTTGAAAGATTTTATTTCTTTTTTAATAAAGCTAGTTATAAATCATTAATAGCTCAAAATGTTAAAAGTAATTTTCCTTTATTTTGTAAAGAAAGATTTCCTAAATATAAAAAACAATTAGATATTTCTCCTTTAGAAGAATTATCTATAACTTCAAGTGAACTTTATTTAGATGATAATCCTAATTATTGGAATTATTTAAAAAATTTAAAAAAATTAGATTTAAGCTTTGATAAAATAAATGTTTTACCTGAACATATTGGTTTATTAAAAAATTTAAAAACAATTAGTTTAAGAAAAAATGAATTAAATACTTTACCAAAAAGTTTTACTAATTTAAAAAATTTAGAAGAAATTGATTTAAGTGAAAATTTATTTACACGTTTACCAAAAGGTATTTTAACTCCTAAATTAAAATTATTAAATTTAATTGGTAATTTATTTGAAAATTTTACAGTTGAAACAACAGATTGTGGTTTAGAAAGATTATTTTTAGCCCAAAATAAATTTAAAACAATACCATTTGAATTAAATTATTTAAAGCAATTAAAATATGTAAATTTAGATGAAAATTTAATAAATGAAATACCACATAATTTAGAAGAAAAAATAAAATTAGATGTAACAATATCATTATATAAAAATAAAGGAATAAATCAAATAAAAGAATTAAAAAGAATTCAAGAAAATCCAAATGTAACTGAAAATGATGATTTAATAAAAGATATTAAAAAAATTTTATTCACAAAAAAAAAGGACCCAAAAGATATGAGTGATAAAAATATACAAGATAATTATAAAAAAATAGTAAATGAAAAGTTTTTAACAGATATAACAAAGAAAAATCAAATTAAAAATCCTCATACTGAAATTGAAAAAGAGAATAATGAAATAATTGATAAAGTTGAAAAACAACTTAGAAATTTTCATAATTTTAGTAATGATGAAGAAAGAGATTTTAATATAGAAGTTTGTAAAGAATTTGTTGATTTAATAGAACAAAAAATTAAAGATGGGAAAGAAGATCAAATTAATAAAGTTGAAGATAATAATTTAAGAGAAAAAATAAAAGATTATTATTTAACTTATTTAAAAAAAAAAGAATATGAAGATACAGGAAAAATAAATACTAATGATTTTAATAATGAAATTGAAGAACAATATTTTAAACAATATGTTTTAGAAGAAGAATCAAATCTTTTAAGAAGATTATCATTTTTAAATAGAGCAAGTTCATTTTCAGTTAATCCTTTTTTATTTATTGATAAAGAAATTAATCAAAAAAATAAAATGAGAGATGATGTTTCTAATTTAAGTTTTTTAAAAGAATTAAATAATAATATTTGTTCTTCAAAAGTTAATTTATATTTACAATATTTAAGTAAAATTGATTCAACGATTAAAGATTTAATTATTAATTTATGGGTTACTAGAAATACAAATTCTTTTATTTTAATTTTAACTGAATTTAAATTATTTGTTGAACAACTTGTTAATTATTATATTCAAGTAGGAAGTAATACCCCTGTTGTTAATTATGAAGTTGTTAGAAATCAAGATAAAAATGTTGTTATTCATAAAATATTTTATAATTCTAATTGCTTAAAAATATTATATAGAATTGGATTAAGTGAAAAAAGAAAAATTATTTATAATGAAATTGAACAAGATTATTTTGATTTTAATATTAATCTTTCAATGCATAAAAAACATAAATTATTTGAAAATTGGTTACAAAGATTTATAAATTTATTAAAGCAAAATAAATATGATGCAATGGATTTAAATCTTTAAAAATTTTTGATAATTAATATAATTTAAATTGTTATTTTTTTTCTTCGAATTAAATGATAAAAATAAAAAAATTAAAATAAATGGAAAATGAAATAAATGAAGATTTAATAAACCCAATTTCAATGATTTCTCAATATAAATTAGGTGACAAATTAGGAGAAGGAACTTTTGGAACAGTATATTTAGCAACACATAAATTAACAAATGAAAGAGTTGCAATAAAAATAATAGAAAGGAAAAAATTAAAAAAAGAAAAAGAAAAAATTCGTTTAGAAAGAGAAATAGAAATATTAAAGAAACTTCATCATTCAAATATAATAAATTTATATACAACAATAGAAACAAATTCTCTAATTTATATAATTCAAGAATATGCTTCTGGAAAAGAGTTATTTAATTATATAATTCAAAATAAAAAATTACCGGAAAAAGAAGCTTTAAAATATTTTCAACAATTAATAAGTGGAATAGAATATATTCATAATTTAGGAATTTCTCATAGAGATTTAAAACCAGAAAATATAATATTAACATTAAATAATGATATTAAAATAATTGATTTTGGTTTAAGTAATTATTATAATAAAAATCAATTATTAAAAAGTATTTGTGGTTCTCCTTGTTATGCAGCTCCAGAAATTTTAAAAGGAAAAAGTTATTCTGGTTTAAAAATTGATATTTGGAGTTGTGGTATTATATTATATATGATGATTACTGGTAATTTACCTTTTAATGATAATAATGAAATTTCTTTATATAAACAAATTATTAATGGTAAATATTATATTCCTTCTTTTGTTTCAAAAAAATGTTCTGATTTAATTAAAAAAATTTTAGTTACTAATCCAAAAAAAAGAATTAATTTAAATGAAATTAAAGAACATTCTTGGTTTAAAAATGATAATATAAAAGAAAATTATCATTATGGAATTGATTTAAATAATATTATTATGCCAATTGATGAAAGTATTATTGAAAAAATGAATAAATTAAATTTTAATAAACAAGAAGTTAGAGAAAATATTTTAAGAGATGAACATAATAATATTTGTACTACATATTATTTGTTATTAAATAAAAAAATTAAAAGAGGAAAAAGTTCTGTTAGTGATTTGAAGGGTTCTGAATTTGAAAAATATATTAATGATAAATATAATTTTATGGAAAAATATAATTTTGATATTGAACAAATTCTCAAAATGAGATGTTATAGTAAAGGAATATTAAATGAAATCCCTTTGAGAGATTATATTAAAAGTGATATTAAAAAAATAAAAGATAACAAAATAAATAAAAATAATGATAATAATAATGAAACAATAAATAATGAAATGAAAATTATTCATCAAAAAAGTGAAAGTAATATAATAAATATAAGAAATGATTTAGATATTAATAAAAAAAATAATATTAAAAAATCTTTCAGATTACACACTTTATCACATTCTGCAAGTAAAAGATTAAATCCAATTTTTTTAAGAACTTTATATTTGAAAACAGAAAATATTCCAAAAATTGTTGAAAAAGAAAAAGAAAATAACAAAACTTCAATTAAAAAATCTAAACCATATTTTATTAAAAACATTAATATTAATTCTTTAAGTAAAGAAAGAAATATATCTTTCAAAAAAATTGAAAAAAAAAGATTATTTAGTCCTTTTAAAGAGGGAATAAATAAGATAAAATCACAAGTTAATATTGATAAAAATAATTTAAACCATGATAATACTGAAAAACTTTTAGTAAAAAGTCTTAATTTTAAAAAGCTAAAAGAAAAAAGAAATATAAAAAAAAAGTTAAAATCATATTCTGTAGAAAGAAATCCTAATTCAATTCAAAATTCTTTTAAAAATTCTTTTGAAAAAAGAAAAAATATATATAGAAGTTTTGAAAGTAAAGAAAAAATAAGAAAAGATATTAAATCATATTCTTCTATTAATAAAAAAGATAGTAAAATGTATAAAAATAAAAAGTTTAAAAAGGAAATTTTAAATAATTTGAAAAAAAATTTATCAAATCCAATTACTAAAAAATATAGTAAGTCAGTTAAAGATTTAAAATCTTCAAATAAAAAACAACATTTAAATTGTACAAATAAATTTATTCACAAAAAAACATCTTCAATTTCAAAAGAAAAAAAAGAAATTATGAATAAATCAAGTAAAGAATTAGATGAAAAAATTAATATCAAATCATTGAAATCAAAATACAATAAATTAAATGGAAATAAGTTATTAAATTCAAATAATAAATTAAAAACAATTACTGAAAAAAAAAGTGGGGAAGAATCTATAAAGAATACAATTTTAAATCAAAATATAATTTTAAATCAAATTAATAATAAAAGTAAACTTCAAAAAATAAATGAAAGTAATTTAAACAATCCTTTAATTCAATTTAATTTATTAAATTTATATTTTAAATCTAAAAATCAAATAAAACAACAATTAATTCAAATTTTAAATTCAAATAAAATTAAATTCAGAATTGATAAGAAAAATCCTTTTAAATTAATTTGCGAAAAAAAATTAATAATTGAATTTGAAATTTCTATTGTTCAATCTTATTTTCCTGAAACTTCTATTTTAAAATTTAAACTTTTAACAGGAGCAATGACTCAATATAATGAAATTATAGAAAAAATTTGTATAAAATTAAATAAATAAAATTGTAAAAATAGTTTTTTAAGGTAAAATTTTTACATAATTTATTAATAATTATTAGATAAATACTTTAATATTTTTTCATCTAAATTGAAATTTTAATTATATATTATTTATCCAAAAAATTTAAAAAAATAGAAAATTCTTTTGATAATAATTAAAAAAATTTGAGTTTGAAATGTTAAAAAAATAAATAAAATAAATAATAATCACAAATTTTGAGTAGTCATAACTCTTCTATGAAAAGTATACATATCTAAATTTCTAGGACTTCTAAACCAAACTTCTTTATCCATAAATCCAGGACCAGAATTAGGACTTGTACTTATATTTCTAATTTTAACTTTATGTCCAATTTGATTTCTTTTAAAAGATTCTTCATCTTCTATTTTAGGTAAATTTTTTAATAATTGTTCTCTTCTTAATTTAAATTCATATTCATTTTTATCAACATCTGTAGTATCATAAGGAGATTTATATATTTGTTTTTTAGAAAAAGTTTCATTTTCACCTGATTTTTCTTTTAATAATTCCCAAGGATTTTTTTTATTTGAACAACTTGCATTATTTTTATAATGATTATATGTATTTTTCATATTAAATAAATCATATCCTCTTTCATCTTGTAATTTATATCTATCATAATTTAATTTATTTTTTAATTTTTCTTCATTCTTTTTTTCATTTTCAAATTCTTTTCTTCTATAATAATTTTCAATTGATGGTCTATGACGATATTTTAATTGTGATATTTGTATATTATTATCAAAAGTTTTTAATCTTTCTTTATCATAAACTATATTATTAACTGGATTAAACATTTCATTTCTTTTTCTATTTCTTGTTTTTTCATCTTTTTCTTTTAATTCATCTTCATATTTTTTTTGTTTTTCATAATCATAATATTTTCCAGTAATACAATCAAATTCTCTTGTTTTAAAAAATTTTTCAGCAGCTTTTAATTTTGCAGTTTGTAAATCAACAGATTTTTTTTCATTATCAAATAATTTATAATTATTAGTAATTATATCATAATCTTTATAATTTGTAACATTAATTAATTTTTTTTTTGGAATTGCATTTGGATCTTCTTCTTTAAATTTAGGTCTTCTTTCAGGAGCATCAAAATGATGTTCTTCACAAGTAAAATTAGATAAAACATTATATAATCTTTTATTATTTTTATTCTTTTCAACAGCTTTTCCTAATTTAATAGTTTCTTTAGGATAATTAGGATGATTTTCAAATCCTTTTAATTTATCTTTTAAAGTAATTATATTATAACTTTGTTCATTTTTTAATTGATTATCATAATAATGAGCTAATTTATCAGTTAAATCTTTTTTTTCAAGAGATTTAGTTCTTTTATCAATATTATCATCATAATATTTTTGTAAAATAGGATGAAATTGTGTTTCAACATCTCTAACTAATTTTTGAGTAATTCTAAAAGGTTTTTTATTATATTTCCATTCTAAATTTCTTTTACTATAATCATAATCATTTAAAGCTTTTGGCCAATTAATTTCTTTAGGAAATAAACCAAAAGAAGAAGATTTTTGTGTTTTTGATATTTTATAATTTGTTGCTGATGGTGCTTCTTCTTCTTCTTGTTTATTTTCATTTTTTGGATTTGGACTTTGAGAATGAGGAGAATTTCTATTTTGAATTGGAGAATTTAATGGACTTTGATTTAATGTTGGTGCTGTTGTAATTCTGGCAGTTTCTAACATTTTTTTTTTTTATGTGTATTTTTTAAAATTAAATCTAATTTTTTTTATTTTTTTTCAAATACTTAGTATTAAATTCTTTTTTTTAGAATATTATATTTTATTTTTTCCAATAATACTTTATTTAGTTATTATAATTTAATTATTATTTATATTTTTATAAAATTAATCTATTTAACTTAAAGATGTATATTTAATGTTTCATACTTTTTATATTTTTTTATAAATTCCTGATGAATGAGATTAAAAAAATGAAATAATTTAAAAAATTAATTACTTTATAAATTAATGTCAGAATATGAAGAAAATAAGGCAAAGAGTAATTTAGATAATAAATCTGATAATAATTTTAAAAAACATCAATCAATAAAATCAGATAGTTCACAAAATTCTCAAATAATATTTCTTAATGAAAATATCAAATTTATTAAAGAAGAACAAAAAAATGAAGAACAATCTAAAAAAAGTGAAAAAGAAAAAGAAAAAATTATTGAAAAGAACTTAAATAACATTGAAAACATTGAAATTAAAAATCCAATTATAAAAAATATAGAAGAAAAAAATCCAGAAATAAAAAAATGGAAAAAAAATATAAAAATAAAAGTTAAATCTCCAAAAGAAGAAAATTCCCAAAAAAAAGAAGAAGAAAAAAAAAATGAACCAAATTTTACAAATTTCCAATTAATAAATCCAAATCAAAACGAAACAAATCCAGAAATAGAAAAAAATTCAAATATAATAGAAACAAAAAAAGAATTAATAGAAACTGAAACATATAATAATTATAATAAAACAGAAAAAGAAAAATTTATATCAAAGAATTCATATTCTCTTTCTTCAACCCAAACAAAAGAATTAAAATTAAAAATTAAAATATCAAAATGGCGAAAAAAAATATCAAAATTTTTAGATTGTACTCCAGTATTAATAATAATGTCAATATTAACAATTTGGGCTTTATTTGCATCAGATATATGTTATGCATTTTTAGATAAAAAAGTAGATGAATCATTTAATATAATACAATGTATTCTTTTAGGAATATTTTCATTAGAATTTATATTAACATGTATATCAAAAGAATATTATTTATTTAGTTTTTTCTTTTATTTAGATTTAATATCTACAATTTCTCTTATTCAAGATATAGATTATATTATGAATCCAATTATGGGTTATGGTCCTATTGTTGATGATAAAGTTTCTAGAAATGGAAGAAGAAAAAGTGCTCAAGCTGCAAAAGCTATTTCTAAAGTTTCTACTGCAAGTAGAGCTACAAGAGTTTTAAGAGTTATTAGAATTGTTAGATTAATTAGAATGGTCAAATTATATAAAAATATTCTCATTGCTAAAGAAAAAAAAGAATTATTAAAAGAAGAAAAAAAAAAAAAAATTAAAGAAAAATTAGAAAAAGAATTCGAAGAAGGAAGTATGAGTAATTCTAAAATTACTAATAATGATAATATTGAGAGAATTAATACTGGAATAAATCATACTGAAAGTAATAATGAGTTAAATGGTGTTTCTGGGAAAATTAAAAATTTAAAAAAAATTAAAATTAAACAATCTATTAATGGAACTGGAGAATCAGCTGGAGGATTATTAATGCATACAAATAGTATAATAAAAGCTTCTTCTAGATTTAAATTTTTAAAAAATAATAATGAACAAAATAATAATTTAAATAGTAATGTAAAAAAAGATGAATATAATATTAAAGAAGAAAATAATAATAAAAAAAATGATAATGATAATATTAACAAGAAAAAAATTAAAAATACTGATAATGATGAAGATGATGATGAAGAAGAAAATATTGAAAAAAATATAATAAAAGAATCTAAAATAAGTCAAATTATTACTGAATCACTTACTAAAAAAGTTATACTTTTAATTTTAGTATTATTAGTTGTTTTTCCTTTATTAAACGATGATTTCTGGCAATCAGATACTCAAGTAATATATGAATTTGTAGCTCAAATTTTAAGTTTACATTATACAATGTTTCAAACTAGAGGAATAAAAGATGATCAAATAAATTTAACAAAATTATATGATCCAAAATATCCTGCAGTAAATATAACAATAAATGGTGTAAGTTATTTTATAAATGAAAAATGGAAAAATTTTGATTTCCGTTATAAAGAACTTTCAACAATATATTCAGAAGATGCAATGGTAAGAATAGTATATTCATTAAGAAAAGAAACAAAATTAACATCAATATTAAATTTATGTCAAACAATATTTGTATGTTTTGCATTAACATTTTCATCAATATTATTTGAAAATGATGCAAATAAATTAGTTTTACAACCTTTAGAAATTATGATAGAAATAGTAGATAAAGTAGCAAAAGATCCAATTGGAGCAAAAAATATAGAAGAATTACAAGAAGGAATAAAAGCAGAATTAGATAAAATAGAAAATGAAAATGAAAATTTAAATAAAAATAATAATTATAAATCATTTAAAAAAAGTAAAACTTTAACAAATTTAAAAATAGATAATAATAATAATAATAAAAATAATGAAGAAGATGAAAATTATGAAGTAACAGTAATTAAAAGTGCAATTATAAAAATTTCTGCTTTATTAGCAATTGGATTTGGAGATGCAGGAGGTGAAATTATACAAAAAAATTTATCAAATCAAGATTTAAATCTACGTTTAAAAGGAAAAAAAAAAACTGCAATTTTTTGTTTTTGTGATATAAGACATTTTGAAGAAATAAATTTAGCATTAGAAGAAAAAACAATATTATTTATAAATAAAATAGCAGAAATAGTACATTCAAGTGTAGATAAATTTAAAGGATCAACAAATAAAAATATAGGAGAATCATTTTTAAATGTATGGAAATTTTATAATGAAATAAAAGTAAATGAGGGTAAAAAAGATGAAAAAATAATAAAAAAAGATAATTTATTAGAAATAGATCCATCAAATCCTCAAGTAGAAATAATAGCAGATTGTTCAGTTTTAGCCTGTTTAAGAATAATATTAAAAATAAATAAAAATTTAGATATTTTATCATATAATGAAGATGAAAAAATATTAAAAAAAATACCAAATTTTAAAGTAAATATGGGTTTTGGATTACATTTAGGTTATGGAATAGAAGGAGCAGTTGGTTCTTCTTATAAAATTGATGCAAGTTATTTAAGTCCTAATGTTAATATTGCTGCAAGATTAGAAACTGCAACAAGACAATTTAAATTAAATTTATTAATTAGTGGAGTTTTATATAATTTATTATCTGATGATATGAAAAATATTTGTAGATATGTTGATAAAGTTACTGTTAAAGGAAGTGAACTTCCTTTAGATTTATATACTATTGATTTAAATTTAAACGTTACTCCACAAAAAGAAAGTAAAATTTTAATTATGTCTAATAAAGAAAAAAGATTTTTATATAATGAAAAAAAATTAGAATTAGATGCTTTAATTGAAGATTATGGTTCTGTTACTAATATTATATTAGAAAAAAATTCTTATAGAGAACTAATTAAAGAAAGAAATGATGATTTTTATGATAGTTGGAATGAAGGAATTAATTGTTATAAAAAAGGTGATTGGAAAAATGCAAATATGTATTTTAATACTTGTTTAAAAATTGAGCCTAATGATGGTCCAGCTAATGTTCTTAGTAATTTTATTAAAAATAGAAAATTAAAACCACCAATTAATTGGAATGGAGTTAGAGAATTAAGTTCAAAGTAATTTCTGTTTATTTTTTTTTTGAGTTAATTTTTTCTTTTCAGGTATTTTATATTTTATTTTATATATATATGTTTTAAATATTATTTTTCATTGCTTGTATTAATATATTTTATTTAATTTTATTTCGCAGTTTTTTTAAAATTCTTTTTTTAAATATGTTGTTTTTTTCAATTGAAGTAGATAGATTATTTAAAAGTATTTTTGAAGAATTATATTTAATTTATTTTTAAATTAAATTATATTTAGCTTTTTTTAGTCTATTTTTTTACATTATATGCAAATAAAGACTTTACATTCTCTTATCTAGTATTTTTGATAATAAACAATATAATGAACTTAACAATGTTTTATATATAAAATTAAATTAATTAATCAAAAATTAACAAAAAAAATGAATATTATCTAAACAAAGTTATAAATCAACTTCAAAATTCTCCAAACAATAAAAACTATAAAATAAATTCCTAAATAAACAAATGAAACTTAAAAAAAAAAAAAAAAATCTAAAATAAAAACCCCAAAAAAAAAAAAAAAAAAAAAAACCCTTTTAATATTTAATTAAAATAAAGAATATCCTTTAAAAATTCTTCTAAAAACCCTTAAAAAAAAAAATAATTAATAAACAATCAGTTATAAATCAAAAAAACATCGAAAAATTCATATAAAAAAAATGGGTTGTGGAGGAAGTACAGCAGCAGCAGTAACTGGTGGAAAAGCACGTGTAGTATTTGTAATAGGAGGACCAGGAAGTGGAAAAGGAACACAATGTGCAAAAATAAAATCTGAATTTAACTATAACCACATGTCAACAGGAGACGTATTAAGAAATGTAGTAAAGAATAAACAAGGAGCCGGATGGCAAGAATTAGAAGCAGATATGCAACAAGGAAAATTAATTCCATCAAGTAAATTAATTTCATATGTAAAAGTTGGAATAATGTCTTCTCAAAATAAAAAAATTTTATTAGATGGTTTCCCAAGAAATCAAGAAAATTTAGATGAATGGAATAAACAAATGAAAGATGTTGCAGATGTTGTTGCAGTTGTTTATTTCGAATTATCTGATGAAGTTATGAAAGAAAGATTATTAGGAAGAAATGAAGGAAGAGCTGATGATAATGAAGAAACTATCGCTGTTAGAATTAAAACTTTCAATGATGAAACTAAACCTGTCATCGATGCCTATGAAAAAGAAGGTAAATTAGTCAAAATCGACGCTAGTAAAAGCGTTGATGATGTTTTTGCTGATGTTAAACAACAATTCATGGATAGAAAATTATATCAATAAATTATTATTTTTTATTTTTTGTTGTTTTTGGATTTAATTTTCTTTTGATTTTTTTATTTATTTTTGAAGTTTTTATTTTTATTGGTTTTTTTTTTAATATGATTGTTTTATTTTTTTTTTTAAAATTATTGTTTTAGATTTAGTTTTTTAGAATGAATATTTTATTGAAAGATTTTGTAAAACATAAAAAATTGTGAAATTAGATAAATTACCAAAAAGTAATATATTTAAAAATTAAAATGGAAAATGATGGAATTTTCCATTAAAAACCAAAAAAATAATATTATAGGCATGAAAGGACAAAATTAAAAATATTCTTAATTTTTTTGTAAAAGAAATAAACATTAAATTTAGAGAACATTCAAACATAAATAATAATATGAGTTATTCATAGGAGCAAAGCTGTTAAAAATTAATCTAAACTATATAATTAGCTTTCAAAATTTAATTTTATGAATATTTGTTTGAAAAAGAATAATCAATAATTTTTGAATAAATATACAATTGTTTTTGTATAATAGGCCCTTTATAGTAATGATAATCTTAGATTTATACTATAGAAAATATTATTGAAATTATCATTCTTGTTTATTAAAATTTACTTTTAATGTCATACTTATAATTTTATTAACATTATGAAGAATAATATTATAAAATGAAAAAATCTAAATGATTTTAACAGATAATGTTTTAATGATATGATGAAATTATTGATTCTTGGTAAAACTTTCTTTTTGAATTTTAGATGTAATTATTAATTGTATAATAAAAGTAAAAAATTGTTTTTGAAATTCCTTAATAAACTGTTGATAATATAATTATAAAAGATTATATCTTGAGAATATAATACAAGAAAATTAATAATATATAAAAAGATTTTAGTTCTTTAAAAATATTATTATTAAAAATTATTATTATTTATATATATATATTATTTTATTAAATAACTAATTATAAATAAAACTTAAAATTCAAACCACCCATATCAAGTAAAATCGTTTTCAAACATATAATTCTTACCTAAAAATATATTTACAATAATGAAAAGTTAACACCAAAAGAAAAAAATAAAAACAAATAATCTTTGAAATAAAAGACTCCAAAAAAAATAAAGAGAAATAAAATAAAATAAAAAAAAAGAAGAAGAAAAATCCTCAAAAAAAAAAAAATTTAACTGAAAAACTTTGCCATAATATGTTTAAATTCATCAAAAGAAATTTCCCCATCTCCATTTTCATCAGCATCTTTAACCATTTGTTCAAAAACTTCTTTATTAATATTTCCACTTTTATCTCCTTTCATAAAAAATTGCATTAATTCATCAGCAGAAATTTTTCCAGAACCATCAGTATCAAAAGCTTTAAAAGTTAATTCTAAATTATCTTTACTTAATATTTTATCTTTATTAAAAGCACTACTAATAAATTCATTATAATCAATAACACCATTTCCATCTAAATCAATACTCATCATAATATTATCAATTTCATTTTCATCAACAGCACCATAAGTTTTTCTATAACCTTCAATTATTTCATCTCTACTTAAAACTCCATCTCCATTTGTATCCCATTCTTGAAATTGTTTAATTAATTCTTTTCTTTCTTCTTTTGATATTAATTGATTAACTATAAATGATACTGTTGCTTGTTCTAATTTTCTATCTCTTTTAAATTTCTTCATATTATTTATTACATTCTTTGCTATTTTTTTATTCGATAAATTTTTATTATTATTATTCTTTTTAAACCAATTATGACTCATACAATCTAATGCAGATAAACGTTTATTTACTTCGAAAGTTAGCATTTTATTTATTAAATCTATTGCATCTTTTGATATATTTTTCCATTCTTCTTTTGGAAAATCAAATTTACCTTCTTTTACTTTTTCTAATATTTCATCTTCACTTTCAGCATCAAAAGGAGGATAACCACATAACATAATATATAATATAACTCCACAAGACCAAACATCACATTTTTCATTATAATTTCCTTCTAAAACTTCAGGAGCAATATAATATGGAGTTCCATTTTTTATTGTTAATTTTTCATCTTCTTTAAAATTTTGAGCACAACCCCAATCTATTATTTTTATTATTAAATCACTTCCTTTATCTTCTAATAATATATTTTCTGGTTTTAAATCTCGATGAACTATATTATTTTGATGAGAATAACAAATTGCACTTAATACTTGTTTCATTATTTTTGAAGCTTCATTTTCTGTAAAATTTCCTTTTTTTGATATTGCATCAAATAATTCTCCTCCTTGACAAAATTCACTTATAATATAAAAGTTCGTTTTATCATTATATACTTCAAATATTTGCATTATATTTGGATGAGATAATTTAGATAATATTTCTACTTCTTCATATAATGCTTTCATATCTTGATTTGCTTTTTTTAATATTTTACATGCTCTTGTTTGCTTTGTTGCTTTGTGAATACATAAACGAACCGTTCCAAATGTTCCTGTTCCTAATGTTTTTCCCATTATATAATCTTTTGATATTGGTGTTGTTTTTGAAGAAATAAATGTTGATTTTTTTATTTTTACTTTATCTGTCATTTTTTTTTTTATTTTTTTTTTCCATTCTCAAGTTTAAAAATTCAGTTTTTATTTTATATTTTATTTTTTATAATAATTAAATCATTTGCATTTTATTAAAAGATTTTTTTAAAATAATAAATAACTAAAATATAATAAAAAAATAAAAAAATGAAAAAAAAAATTATTTTTAAAAAATAAAAATGATTATGGTAAATGAATATTCATTACAAAAACAAATAGGAAAAGGCTCATTTGGTGAAGTATATTTAACAACAAAAACAGGAACAAATAAATTATTCGCAACAAAAAAAATGCAAAAAACAATGGTTTTAAAAGAAAAAGTAAAAAAATACTTTAATAATGAAATTCATATTCTCCAAAATATAGAACATCCATACATAATAAAATTATATGAAATAAAACAAACAATAAATCATTATTTTTTAATATTTGATTATTGTAATGGAGGAGATATAACTCATTGTTTAGAAAAATATAAAAGAAAGAATAAAAAGCCATTTACACAAGAAATAGTTCAACATTTAATGAATGAAATAGTAAATGGAATACAATATTTACATAATTCTAAAATATTACATAGAGATATAAAATCAGAGAATATATTAATAAATTTTAGAACATCTGAAGATTTAAATAATTTAAATTTATTGAATGCAGATATTAAAATAATAGATTTTGGTTTTGCAAGATATTTAGAAGATGATACTTTAGCTCAATCTGTATTAGGAAGTCCAATTTATATGGCTCCTCAAATTTTAAGAAAATTAAGAAAATTAGATAATAATAATAGTTTTGGTTATGATCAAAAAGCTGATATTTGGTCTTTAGGAACAGTTTGTTATGAAATGTTAATTGGAACTCCTCCTTTTTGTGGTGAATCTTATGATGATTTAATTAAACAAATTCAAAAGGGAAATTATTCTATTCCAAATAATTTAAAATTATCTAAAGAAGCTGTTTCATTTTTAAATGGTATGTTACAATATAATCCTGAAAGTAGGTTAGATATTAATTCACTTGCTAATCATGATTTTTTAGTGAAAAATATTAAATCTTTTCATTTTATTGATGTTAAAAAAGCTGAACAGAAATTTATGAATAAAAATGAAATTATAATTAATACTAAAGAAAATCAAAGTATTTGGTTTGTTTTTGAAACTGAAGAAAATGATAACAAAATTAATTTAGGAGATATTCCCAATAATATGATTAATAAAAATTATGTTGATAGAAATAATGTTACTGGGAAAAGAATTAATAAAAAAGAAGAAGATTATTTAGGAAATTTAAATATTGAAATGTCTAGTATCAGAAATAATATGATTATGAGAAATAATGATAAAAACAATACATCTAAGAATAAAGAAGAGTTAAATTTAGAGCAATTATTAGATAAAACTTTTGATGAAATTAATCATGATTTTTTCTTTATGGAACCTATTTTTATTCCTGTTCCTCCAGTTGAAGATTCTTCTGTTTTTCAAATTGATATTTAATTAATTAATTTTTATTAATTATTTATAATTTAGATTTTTATAATTTAGATTATATTTTTTATCAGACGAGATTCACCTGTCAGCATATTTATTATAAGCCGAACGAGACATATTTTATCATCATTATATTAATTTAAATTTTTTATATTTTATATCAATTTGAAATTATTTTTTATGGTAAATAAAAAGTGATTAATAAAATAAAATAAATATAATCATTATAATTAATTTAACAAAATAAGTTTTAATTACTGTTAAAGTAAAACTAATAAAAGCCAATCTCTCAAATAAAAAATAATTTTTAAAAAAAAATAAATTGAATAAAATATCTTTTATTGTTATTGAAAAAAATATAAAAAAAAAAATGAAAATAACAATTGAAAAAAATAATGACACAAAAACACCAAATCAAAAACTAAAATACCCAGTTAAACCAATAAAAAATTTTCTTTCCCTCAGTCCAACAATTGCTTTTGAAAATCATCCTTCTGCAAGAGGATTAAAAGCAGATGAAGAAGAAAAAAAAGAAAGATCAAATTTAACAGTAAATTTTATGGAGAAAAATCCAAATTCAAAATTTAAATTTACTTTAGATACTGTTGAACATAAAATTTGTAACAATGAAATTTTTTTCACTAAAAATGATAATGTTACAAATAATAATTCTCTTTCTATTAATTATTTTCCTAAAAAACAAAATAATTTCACTAAAGAAGAAGAAGAATTTGATAAGGAGTTAACAAATTTAGTTAAAAAAAGAGAAAATTCAGAAATTATAATTAATAAAATTCAAACGTTTGCAAATTGTAAGTTATGAAAACAGAAATATATAAAATATGTTAATGAATTATTTTTTAATTTAATATAAATCTAATAGTATAGATAATATTCAGTAGTAGTGTAAAAATAGGTTTATGCTTATTTAAGAATATAAAACCAATATATAAATTTTTATTATTCAATTTAATTGGTTTAAAGTTTTATAAATATAAATTTATATTAAATAACAATTCTTATAATTTTTAAAAAAGTAATAACTAAAATTTAAATAAATCAGTTATTAAATAAATAAAAATGTCAAATGTAAATAAATTAAAAAATCAACAAGCATCTCAAAAAGTAGATAGATATAACACAGCAAATTTATCTTTAAGTGATAAATTAATATTTTATAATCAAAAAATGAAAGAATTTTTAAAAATAAAAGCAGAACATAGAAGTGAATTAGGTAATTTAAAATCATTAAAAACTTCAAGTGTTAATGTTCTTCAATTTAAAATGGATGAAATGACAAAAAAAATGAGAAATGAAATTAATAGATTAAAACAAGAAGAAAGTAGACATGAAGAATCTCAAGTTAATGAATCAAAAAGAATTCAAGCTCAAATTAATTTTTTAAAAGAAAATAATGAACAATTAACTGAAGTTCTTGATGAATTTTTAGCAAGAGTAGTTAATTTAGAAAAAGCATTAGGACCTTTAAAATAATAAAAACAAATAATAGTAATTTTTGAAATTAATATTTTTAAATTAATTTTATATTTTTTTTTTTCCTTATATATCATAAATGCTTTTTTCCATTCCAGGTTTAATTCCTCCTTCAGGTTCATAAGGTTTTAATTTTATATCATTTTGATTATTATTATTATTTCCTTGTTTATTATAATTATTATTTTTTTGATAGTTACCATAATTATTATTATATCCTTTTCCCTTTTGTCCTCTTCCTTTAAAATTACCATATCCACTTCTATTATTATATCCTTTATTATTATTATAATTATTATTATAATTATTATTGTAATTATTATTATAATTATTATTATATCTTCCTCTATTATTATGATAATTTTTATGTCCTCCTCTTCTTCCTCTATTATTATTATTATGGTAATAATTTTTATTTCCTTGATTATTTTTATCTTGTTCAGTTAAATTGAAAGTATCTTTATTTTTCTGATTATAATTTTTTGATTCGT
This sequence comes from Isotricha sp. YL-2021b, assembly GCA_023805745.1. Lineage (NCBI taxonomy): Eukaryota > Ciliophora > Litostomatea > Vestibuliferida > Isotrichidae > Isotricha > Isotricha sp. YL-2021b. The sequence goes on along the minus strand of JAJJKW010001782.1, from coordinate 2,759 downwards.
TTCTTGCTTCAGGTTGAGTCATAGAAGTTAATTTATCAAAAAATGATTCATTTTTATCATAAGCTTTTTGTGCATTTTCTTTATTTTGTGGTATTTTATTTTCTGGAATTGCATTTATATTTTGTTTTTCTTCAGCTTTCATTTCATAATGAACTAATTTTAATTCTTTTATATCTGATTTATTTATTTCTAATTTATCTAAATTTTCTTCTTTTTCATCTATTTCTTGTTTTACATTTTGAAGAATCATTTTTAAATTTATTTTATCAACTTTAATTAGTGTTCCACGGACTTTTTGCCCATTATTTAATTCAACAATAACTTGCTTTTCTTCAGATTTATTCATTTAATTTATAATCAATTCATTAAAATATAAATATATAATTTCATTAGAATTAATAATAATAACCCAAAAAACAATAATATTATTAATTTTCTTCATGAAAAAACAATTAAAAAAAAAATAAAAAAAATAAAGAAAAAATTAATTTAAAAATAAATTAATAAAATGTTTCAATTACCTGAAGAAAAAGTAGCAATTTGTAAAAAATTATTTAAATTATTTGATGAAGATGGAGATGGTAAAATTCCAAATGAAGAAATAGGAAAATTAATGAAAAAATATGATTCAGATCCAACTTCAGATGAAATAAATGAAATGTTAAAATTTGTAGATGAAGATAAAAGTGGAACTTTAGAATTAGATGAATTTTTAAAAGTTTTTGAAAAAAAATTATTAGAACCAGATTTATATGAAGATATATTAGATGCTTTTAAAATATTTGATTATAATTCGAAAGGATTTTATAATGAATTTGAATTAGAAAAAATAATGACTGAATATGGGTTTAAAATAAGTAAAGAAGAATTTGTTGAATTTGTTTCTTTTGCTCCAAGAAAAGAAAATGGAGATATTGATTATGAAGAATTTGCTAAATTTTTAAGTCAAAAAACTACTCCTGAAGAAGATGAAAAAGCGAAAAAAAAAGGAGAGTATATTGGATTTGAAACTAATAATAATAATGATAAAAATAATAATAAGAAAAATAAAAATAATAGTGTCAAAGGGAAAAGAGATAAGAAAAAAATTTTGGACAAAACTAGTGATTTTTCTTCTGTAATTGATTAAAGATTTTATTAATTTATTTATTGGTTTTTATTTTCTAATATAAATGTATTTATTAATTCTTTAAATAGTTTTTATTAATTATAAAATCCTCAGATTTATTATAAATTATTAAAAAAACTAAAAAAAATATTATATATGATAAAAAAACAATAAAAAAAAACCATAAAAATAAAAAAAACATAGAATAAAAAAGGAAATAAAAAAAAAATTAAAAAAAGAATCTTATTCAAAAAAATTAAATAAAAGAAAAATCACTTAAATAAAAAAACCCACTATTTAAAATTATGGAATTTAAAATTGTCTCCAAAATCTAATAAAATCTTGATAATCAAGCATTCCATCTTGATCTAAATCACATTCTCTAAAAAGTAAATTAATTTCTTCATTAGAGAATCTTCCATCACCAATTTGACCTAAAATATATTTAAATTCAAAATTAGTAATTTTTCCATCATGATCTCTATCAAAATTTTTAAAAGCTTGTAAAACTGCTTCTTCTTCAGTTTCATCAATAATATTAGTTTGTTTTTCCATCATTGTTACAAATTCTTCAAAATTAATTTCTCCATCTCCATCTTCATCTATTTCTTCTATCATATTTTCTATTTCTTCTTTTTTCATTGGATTTCCATAATTTTTCATTATTTTATATATTTCATCACAACTTATTGTTCCTTGTTTATCTCTATCAAACATATCAAATGCTTCTTTATATTCATTTATTTTATCCTCTGGAATATCTAATACACGAATAAATTTTGTTACTTCTCTTTTTATCATTTTTTTTTAATATATATTTTTTATTTTATGGATTATTTATATTTTCTAGATTATTTTTTTTTGGTTATTTTTTTATTTAATTATTGTTAATATTAAATATTTTAATTATCATATTTTAAATATTTTAATTACTTTAATTAATTTATAAATTATTTATTTCATTGATTTTTTTTTAAATTTTATTCTTCAAAGATAATTTCAATTTCAAATAATAAATTTTATTTCAAATTGAAAAAATATTCAAAATTTAGAACATGCAAATATCAATTATTATTTATATTGAAGTAAAAGACTAAAATAATTTAGTTATATGTTTTTTAAAGCCAATATAAGAATAATTGAAAATTTAATTAAATAAAAATTATGAAAAAAGCAAATAAAGAATTAATTTCAAAAGTAATTTTAATTAAAAATATTATTTATTTTCAAAAAATAAAAATATGTAGAATTAATGAAAAAAATCATAGTTCAAAGAAATTTTGTTAAAATTATTTCAATAAAAAACATGAAATTAATAATAATTTATTTCATTATTATTGATTTTTTTATTTAAAATAAAATTATTCCTTGAAAAAGTAATAAAATAAAGAAGTGATAATTATGAAAATATTTTAATTATTAATGATGTTGATGATGATGATTTAATTGATTTTAATTAATTTAAAAATGATAATGCTTCTTTCTTAAATATTTTAAATTTCTTATATTAAATTATAAAATTTTATATAAATATGATATACAATTGCTGCTGAAGTTACTGTTTTTCCTGTTCCTGGAGGACCTTGAATTAAAAAAAGAGGAGTTGTTAAAGCTTTTTTTATTCCTAATGTTTGAAAATAATTTAATTTAG
>JAJJKW010001781.1:0-31010 GCA_023805745.1 Isotricha sp. YL-2021b | reverse complement strand
AATCCCCAAGTCCTATATAAATTTATATATTTAAAATTTTTTGTGTAAGATTTATTTCGAATTAATTTTTATTTTTTTAAATTTAAAAAATTTATAAGTCTATTTTATTCTAAACTTTAAAATTTTTTCATTTTTAAAAATTATAGCAACTCAGTTTATTCCGAGTAGTGTTTATTATGAACAATAAGATAGAAGAATTTTAAAGAATAAAATAATGCCAAGATTATATTAAGATATATGAGAAAATGTAAAGTACAACTAATATTTATAATTTTTCTTTCAGATGTTTTGTCATTGAAATAAATATAAATACAGGATTATTATTATTTAAAACAGAAAACTACATGTCAAAATTATTTATAGAAAGAAAAGAAAATAATGTTATTATAATATATTTAAAAAATTTGAATTTTAAAATATTGAATTAAATTTTTAAAAATCATAAAAAAAAATTTTAATTGTTTATAATTTATTATATTAAATATATATTAAATATTAAGTACATTATTATTTCTTTTGTTTCTTAAAATTCTTTCTTTTCAGTTTTCTTTGTGCTTTTTTTTCTTCTTTCAAACTAGTACCTTCAGTAGCTAATCCACAACATTTATTATGTAAATTTTTATATTTTTCAACTTCTTCTTTTTGATAAGCTTCAACCATTTCATTCAATGTATCAAATCCAAGTGCCCAATAAGAAGGTTTTTCATTAGAATGACCTTGTCTATTAACTTTTTCTCTATAAGAATGAGCTTTTTTTCCTTTTATTTTACTTAATATTTCATTCCATTTTCCTGGATTTAATTTGTCTATTAATTTTTTATAATCTCCTAATTTTGATCTTAATGGATTTCCTTTATTCCAAATAATATTATTATTTTCATCATTTGCTAAAATTAAATATTCTAATTTTTGTAATCTTAAAGGAACTTCTTTTGATTCATCTAATATTCCATTTTTTAATTCAAAATATCCTTTTGTTGATTCATCTTTTATTATATGAGTTAAATAACCTTTTGTTATTCCATTTTTCATTAAATTTATAAATTCTTCTTTTGTTTGTGATGATAAAATCAAATTTACTAATTCATTTGAAATAATATTTAATTGGTTTTTTATTTGTTTTTGATTTTCTATTGCATATTGAGCTGCATATAATCCTTTAACATAATCTTTTATAAATTTATCAGAAACTTCTAAATTACCTAAATCTATTATTTTCATTTTATGCTCATCATCATTTACTCTATCAATTTTTTCTTTAAATAAAAATGATTGAACAATATTGAAAACAATAAATAAATCTAAATCATAATTTATCCCAAAATTACTTTTTATTATTTCATCATTATATTGTGGTAATTCTCTAAAAGCTTTAATTAAATCTTCTGATAATGAAGTTTGATAATATAAATATATTTGAGAAATAAAACAAGTCCATCCTAAAGTTTTTTTATACTCATTTAATTTTTCTTTATTAATTTCATAATTATCATAAAAAACAGGATTTACATTTTTTTCAAAAAGAGGAGGTAATTTAGTTCCATATTTTTCATAATCAATTCCTAATAAACTTTGAAGACTTTCAGAAATAAATTTTTGTTGATCTTCACTTTTTCTAATTAAACCTCTTATAATTTGATAAATTTCAAATTGGAAAATAGCTCTTAACATAGCTTGAATATTTTCTTTAGAAACTTCATTTTTTTTAGCAAGTTCATATATAGGAGAAAGCATAGAAGCAAAACCATAATTATTTAAATACATACTTAAATTATTTTCTTTTTTATAATTTTCAACATATTTCAAAACATTTAAATAATGTTTTCCACATTGAAATTGTGTATTTTCAATAATTTCATTAAAACTTATAATATTAATTTCACTTCTATTATTTGTTAAATCACATAACATTTTCCAATTTCCAATAAGAAAAGTTGCTTCGAAAGTATTTGGAACTTCACTTAAAATTCTTCTCATACCAATTGAAGAAATATATTCTAATAATTTAGGACAATATGTCTTTAAAAAATTATGAATTTTTTGATTATCAAAAATAGGAATAACATTATTAATTTCTTCTTTAATTCCAGGAGCTTCAAGTTTATTTCCATTAATTTCTTCTACTGTTAAAATATCACTTAAACTTATATAACATCCAGAATATATTTTTTTAATTTTATATTGAAATGGATCAGGATAATTTCCAATAATTCCAAAAACACCAATTCCAACAATATTTAATAATTTAATAATATCATTTATTTCAATTTCTTCAAATTCATTTTCTTTACTTAATTCACATATTGTTTTAATTCCTTCTAAAGTAGTTGAAAGTGAATAAAAACTTTGATGATGATTTGAGTCATCTATATTATTTATTTCATTTATATGTTTTGCCATATTTTTTATTTCTTCTTTTGCAATTGAATCAAAATCAATTCCTTCAGAAAAAGCTCTTTTTGCTAATCCTTTTCCACTTTTTGTATTATCTATATTTCTTAAATATTCTGCTTTTTGTTGATTATTTAATTGATTTATTTTATCATCATTTATTATTTGATTAAATTGATTTATTATTGATTCTTGTCTTTTTCTTATTAATCTTTTTATAAAAATTACTCTTGATGATAATTTATTGTCTTTTAAAATTATTTCATCATTTTTTGATAGAATTTTCTCAAAATCTTTAAAACTTTGTCTAATTTTTTCCATTTCTAATATAGCTTTTTCTGTATTTACAATTTTTAATATTTTCAATTTATTGATAATTGAATTAAATTTATCTTTCAAAATAAAATTCATATTATCTGAATTAATTTCTTCTGCAATTTCAACTTGACATTTAATTTCATTATCTCCAATTTTTAATTTTATATCTTCAATATCATCAATCCAAAAGATATTTTTTCCAAAATTTAAAGAAATTTCATTGGATTTCTCATTCCAAGGATTTTTCCTTAAATTTTTCCCAAATAAATCAATTCTAACACCAATACCATCATCACTGAATAAAGAAGAAATAGTAGAACAAATAATATCTTGATCAACAGAATATTTAATATCAATTAAATTAGCTTGAGATAAAGTATTTAATTGTAAAACAGAAGAAATAGCAGTTGTATCAGGTTGAGAACTTGAAGTAAAAAATCTAACAGCTTGAGAATTTATAATATATTTCTCATTTAAAGTATCTTTATAATTACATGCATTTATTAAAGTTTCTTCTTGATCCCAAACTTCTCCATCTGATATTGTTAATATTCTATATGATTTATTTTCATCTTTTATTATTTCTTTTAAATAATCAAATACTCTTGACATACTTGTTCCTCCTCTTGCTTTTAATGGTGATTTTTCCATTTCTGATAATTTAATCTTATTATATTCTGTTTTTGATTCAAATGTTATTAAATGTATTATTTCATCTTCTTTTATTCCTAATGAACGAAGTGTTGTTGGTAAATAATTTTTTATTAATCTTTCAACATTTTGACCCATTGATCCTGAAATATCTAATATTATTATAAATGAACAATTTATTTGGGATATTTCTTTTGGTTTTGGTATTTCAATTTCTCCTATGTAGTTTTTTTCAAATTTATGAATTTTTATTTTGATTTCGGACATTGTTATTTAAAATTTTTTTTTTCATTTCATATTTATATATTTTTTCCAAATTTTTTCTTTGACATTCATTTGATTTTATTTGTATAAAAACATTTTTGAATTCATTTTTTTATATTTTTTTTCATAGTTAAAGTTTAGTTAGAGATAATTATAGGATTCAAATTAAAAAAAACCATGAAAACATTTTTTTATTATACAATAAATTTAATAGGATATTTTTTTGAATGTAATAATTATTTTTTTATTAATTTAATGATAATATTAGATGAAATTAATAAAAATAAATCAAAAAACAAAGAACAAAAAACAACTTTATCAAATGAAAAAAATGATTTAAACACAAAAAGAACAGTTCCTTCTTATAAAAACACTCTTCGAGATAATATTTTATCTATAATATATAAAACAAAAATAAAAAAAAGAGCCAATACAATAAAATCAATAAATCTTTCAAATAATTTATTATTAAGTAGAGAAACTTCAATAGCAAGTAAAAACTCTTTTTTTTTAAATTCATCAAAAACAGAATATTTAAAACCAAATATAAGAAAAATAAATAAAAAATCAAAAAAATTAATTTCATTTTTAAAATTTAAATGCTTTATTTGTGATAATGTTTTTTTAACTTTATATTCTACAAAAGAATGTTTACATAAATTTTGTAAAATATGTGGAAGAAATTATTATGAAGAATTAATTGAATTAGGAAATTTTAGTCCAAAATGTCCAAAATATTCTTGTGATAAAAATTTAAATATTAAAATAATTCGATCTTTAATTTCTCCTTTTTATTTTAAAAGAATAAAACAACAAAAAAAAATATTTATTTCCAAAGAAAATTTTAATATAATTAATGAAAAATTTGATAAATGTTTATTTAATAAAAATATATGTGAATTTACAGAAAAACCAAATGAAATAATAAAAGATTATTTAAAAGTAAAATGTATAGTTTGTACTAAATGTGGTAAACCTGCTTTATTTGGTAGAAATTCAAATTTATATGTTAAATGTTTAAATTGTTCTTATCAATTATGTAAATATTGTTTTAAAGAATTTAGTGATGAACATTTAAATCAAACATCTTCAAATTATTGTAAAATTTTTTTTAGAAATTTATTTTTTATTAAAGGTTCTAAAAAATCAGATATTCTTTTTGATATAATTTGTGTCTTTGCTAGTTTCTTTATTTTTGTGATTGGATTATCTAAAAGAATTTCTACTCTTTTTATTAATGAAAAGAAACATCCTATAATTTTTATTATTATATTTATTTTTTTTTATATTTTTGTTCAAATATTGTCTCTTATAATTTTACCTTATTTCCCTTTAATTATAGATATATTTGGATAATTATATTATTTTTTTTTTATTTAATATAAAAAATGTATGATTTCTTTTTATTGATGATTAATTAAAAAAATTATTCTAGAATATAATTATTTTGAAAAGTAATTTTTTAAATATTAATATTTATTATTTTAAATGAATAAAAATAGTTAATCTTTTTTCATAGAATATAAAACTTATGAGAATGAAAAGGTTCTTGAAAATTTTTATCAATACAATCTGAGCATAAATAAAAATCATTATTTTCACATTCAGAACATTGATATAAACGACCAATAATATCTTTATTACAATTATTACATTTTTGTCCTCTATGAACTATTTTTTGATTTTTTGTTCTATTATTTATTTCATTCATAATATTTCCTTTCATTTGAATTAACAAATAATCAATCATATCTTCAAAATCTTGTTTCTCATCATTAATTAAAGAAGAACTTTGATTATTTCTATTTCTTAAATTTTCTTCTTTTTTTTCGATAATTTTAACATTAATCTTTTTTTTACTTTTATTTTTTAATTTGTTAAATAAAAACTTAATTCCCATATTATCACCAATAATTATTTCTTTTCCATTATAATTAAAACTAATATGCTCAATTATTTCATTATTTTCCAAAGTGATTAAATTTCGAATATTATTTTCAAATTGTTTAAAATTTGTTTCTTGATTAAAATTTAATTTAAAGGATTCATTAGATTTATTAGTGGAAATTTCTAATTGAATTTCTGAATCTTCAGAACTCATATTTTTAATTAAAAAATGTTTTTTTATTTTTTTAATATTCAAAATAAAATAAAATTGTTTAAACAAAAATAATTGTTTTATGGGAAATAATTGTCAAGTATCATGCAAAGAAAAAACAACAGAAGTTGAAATAAAAAAAATTGATCCTTTAATAATAAAAAGTGCAATTAAAATTCAATCACATTTTAAAGGATATAAAGCAAGGAAAAAATTTAAACAAGAAGTAATATCATTATATCAATATAAGAAAAAAAGATTATTTAATATGGTAGCACAATTTTCAATAAAACAAAGTTGGGAATTATATTTTACATTTAAACAAGAATATGATTTTTCTATTAATGGTTTAAGAAAATTAAGAACAAAAATAAATGAATTTTATAATGGATTTTTTAAAATAACAAATGCACATCTCAAATTTTCAATAAAAAAACCAATATTAAATAAATATTCTGATAGATATGATAGTGATAATGAAGAAGAAGAAAGTGAAGATGAAATAAATACTAATAAAAAAAATAATAGTAAAAAAGAAAATGATGATTATAATGAAAATAATTTAAATGATAATTTGAAACAATTTGATAAAGTTAATATTAAGAAAATAAATTCATCTTTAGATTTTCAAAATTTTTTCAGAGTATATTTTCTAACTTCATTAAGTAAAAATTTTGATATAAGAAATTTAGAAAATGAAGTTGGAAAATTATATTTTGATTTTGAACAACTTCATTCAAAAAATTTACATGAGAAATTAAAGGATAAACATTTTTTTATTATAACAGATTCAAATAGAGAAATTTTAATAGGAGAAAATGGTCCTTTTTTTGAGGAAATAATAGAAAATTTAGAAGAAGATGAAAAACATTATTGTACAGTAAAAACATTTCAAGATAATAAAAAAATATATTATCAAGGTTCTTTTCGAGAAAATACAAATCAAAAATGGGGTTTAGGAAAAGAATATTTTATAGAACATTTAGGATTAAAAGGAGAAAAAGAAATAAAATTTAAATATTGTGGTTATTTTAAATCTAATGAATATCATGGAATAGGAATGTTAATAAAAGAAAATGGAGAATGTTATTATGGTGAATTTAGAAATGGAATAAAATATGGTTATGGTTATTTAATTACAAATAATTATAAATATAAAGGTTTTTTTCATAATAATCAATTTGAAGGTTATGGTGAATATACAACAAAAAAATATTTTTTTTGTGGAAATTTTCATGAAGGAGTTTTTAATGGTTTTGGATTTATTAGAACAGAAAATCAAAATATATTTATTGGTAATTTTATGAATGGAAAAGTTAATGGAGATGGTTTTTATAAATGGAATGATGGTCAAAGTTATTATGGAACTTGGGATAATGAAAAAATGGATGGATTTGGAGAATTTAATTTTAAAAATGGAGATGTTTATATTGGAGGATATAAAAATGATTTAAGAGATGGAAAAGGAACTTATATTTTTAAAAATGGATGTTTTTTAAAAGGTAATTGGATTAATGGAAAAAAAGAAGGAACTTTTAAATTTAATATGGATAATTATGTTGGTACTAAAAATAAAATCAAACAAACTACTTTAATTTATGAAAATGATAAACAAATTCATAAAAATGATGATTCATTTTAAAAATGATTTTTTATAATATTTATTTAATTATCAATTATAAGTAATTTATATTGATAATATAATAAGAAATCTTAATTACTTTTTATAAGATGAAATTTCAAGATGTTTTATGAGGAATTTCGTCAAAAAAAATGCTTAAAATAAATAAATATATAAATATATAAATATTCATATTAAATATAAATAAAAATAAAAAATATAATAATCAAAAATAAGAAAAAATATTATTTTAAATTTTTCAAATTATTAAAAGCAGAATGAGCAGCTTTTCTTCCAAAAACAACACATTCAAGTAAAGAATTTCCACCTAATCTATTTTCTCCATGAATTCCTCCTGTTACTTCTCCAGCAGCAAATAAACCTTTAATAACTTTATTATTATTATTTATTACTTCTGCTTTTGTATTTATTTTTATTCCTCCCATTGTATAATGAATTGATGGAGTTATTATTGCAACATAAATTGTTGAATTTATATCAAATTTAGTATAAAAAGTCTTTTTCTCAAAAGGATCTTTTCCATTATCATAATATTTATTATAATTAAATATTGTATTATTTAATCTTGTGAAATTTATATTTAATTGTTCTGCAAATGCTTTATAATTTTTATATTTTCTTAATAAACTTTTATTATAATAAAAATTAATATTCAAACCATAATCTTTAAATCCTTTTTCATTAATAATTAAAAAACATTCATATTGTTCAATATTATTATTCTCAATTTTATTACAATTTTCCATAATTTTCTTAGTAACATAATCTCTAGTTCCTAATTCATTACAAAATCTTTCTCCATTATTATTAATTAAAATTCCACCAATACCTCTTAATAATTCAGGAGCCAAAAATTTATTTTTATCAAATCTATTATTTAAATCAACAAAAGAAGTAGGATGAATTTGAATATAATTCATATCAATTAATTTAGCATTTATTTTTCTTGCAATTTTCATTCCTAAACCATTACTAAAATTTCCATTTGTACTTGGAAATTTCATATATAAAGGAGAAAATTCTTTTAATAAAGAATCATTTCCAAAATCATGTGCATAACCACCACAAGTTAAAATAATATTTTTACATTTAATTTCAATATTTTTATCTAAATATTTATATTTTAAACCATAAATACTATTTGATCTTTTATTATATAATAATTCATTTACAGTGGAATTAAATCTAATATATATTTTACCAGTAAAAACTAATATATTATATAAACTTGATATTAAAGTATATCCAATAGGAGAATTTGGAGGACGATGAGTTCTTGGAATTGTATGTCCTCCTAAAATATTAACTTCTGTTAAATGAATATTTATTTTTTCAAAGAAATTATAAATTTCTTGAGAATCATTTATTAATTCACTTACTAATTGAGGATTTGATTTTTGTTTTGATGATATTATTGTATCATTAAAAAATTGATAAAATGAATCAGATATATTTTTCTTTTTTTGAGCTTCTGTATTTAATAAATTTATTCCACTTGTTGCTTTAAATGAATTTCCTCCGTATTTTAATTCTCTTTCTAATAATAATATTTTTAATTTGTTTTTTGATAGTTTTAATGATTCATATGCTGAAACTAAACCTGCTAAACCTGAACCTACTATTACAATGTCAAATTCTTCTTTTTTTGTTTTAAATATGGAGTATATTATATAAAATGAAAGGAAAGTTATTATTATTATTATATATTTTATTTTTTCCATTAATTATTATATTAAGTATTTTTTTTTTTTCATATATTTTTATTTCATTTTTTCTTTATAAAGAATAAATATTATAGAAGAGACTATTAAAATTAGATTTTTAATTGTTTAATATATTTTTTTCAGGGATTTTGAATATAAAAAAGTCTTAAATTTTTTTATTCAAAATAAATAAATTTAATGTTTTAAAATTTAAACCTTGATATAAATTATTTCAAGATAAAAAAATATTTTTATTGATTTAAATTTCAAATTAAAAAAGGATAATATTTAAGAATATTATAATTTTATTAATGTTTGATACTTTTTTTTAAACTAGATAAAAGATTTTGAATTTTATCTGAATAAATGTTAAAATAATTTTTTAATTTAGAATTCGATTTATTTACTTTTTTTAGCTTATTCAACTATCAATTTTATATATTAAATAACGTATTATTTATATATGAATATTAGCAATTATTTAATAAAAAAACTCTTAGTAAAAATCTTTCTTATTTTTAAAAAGAAATATAGAAATCAAATTAATGTTTTATTATGAAAGATCATTAAAAGGTAATTACCTATTTGAATGAAATTTAAAGAAAAGAAAAAATAAAGATCTAAATTATGAATAGAAATATATTGTAATATGAATAAAAATAAAATAAAAAAACTGAAACCTCATTTAAATTATAATTGATAAAAATCTACTATATTTAAACATTTAAATAAATGTTAATTAGTTTTTCATCACTTTCAAAAAACCTATTCTTTAAAATAAAAGATATTTAACTATAAAAAAAATTAATTAATAAATTTTATGAATATAAAAAACTTATCTAAAAGATTTATAAATTAAATTAGGAAGAAATTAAAAAGATTTTTCACTGAAATAATAATATTTATCTTTAAAGAATAATGTATTTTTATAATTAACTTTAAAAATTCTTTATCTAATTTAAACTTTATAATAAGGAAAAATAACTCATAACAAACTAAAAAATATATTTTTAAGATAATGTTTTTTTACTTTAATGTATTTCCTAGATATGATAAAAACTTAATCTTTGATAAAAAATAAATGATTTCTAATCTATATAAATGTTCTTTTTAATTAATATATATTAAAATATTAATACCCGCGCTATAATATATTATGACAGATATTAGGATGAAAAAATTAAATGAATCAGATGTAAAAAAACTAATTCAAGAAAGTGTAAAAGTTAGGAAAGAAGTAAAAAAAAATTATAAAACTTAATTTTTTAGTTAACTATAAAAAACAATTTATCACTTCAAGCTTATTCAAAAAAGAAAAAATTTATTATTTACAAACCAAAAATAAACAATATTCATCAAGAACTTCCATTATCAATTTCAATTGATCCTGGAAATTTTTGTTATCCATTAATAAAAAATTACTTTTCAATAAAAGAAAAAAATTTATTTTATAGATATTTTGGAGAAGAAAATATAGAAGAAGTTACAAAAAAGTATAATCATATTCCAAGTTATATGTGGAATGAATTTCCAGATGATTTACAAACAAATTTAATTTTTTTAACTTTATTAAAAAAAAATAATGATATTCATCATTTTCATAAAACAATTTGTAATATTTTTTCAAATAATGCAATTTCACTTGGATCAATTATAAAAAGAATAAGACTTTTATTTGATAGATTTCATTGGGAAATTAAAGAATGTCAAACAAAATTTTATCATGTAAGTTGTGAAATAAAAGAAGAAAAAAATTATGAAAATTTATTTCGAACAAGTAAAGAATTATTATGTCCTGTTTGTTTTATTTATGATTGTCATGTTCATACTTTAATTAAAAATCATTTTGATTCTTCTTCATGTTATCATATTAAACATTATTTAGTTTCTTATAAAAAAATGATTGAAACTGGAATTTATTATTTAAATTCTAATAATATTGAAATTGATGCTTTTTATAAAAAATTATTTGATTGTGCACAAGAGTTTAATTCCATTATCAAAAATTTAAAATTATTTCATTATTGTAAAGAAATTGATTTTGTTAAAAGTGATGAAAATATATTAAAAAATAATTGTAGTGATTTATGTTATTGTGATTTATTAAAAATTGATGATAATACAATAAAGAATTTTTATGAAACTTTTTCAAAACCATTACCAACGATTCTTGAATTATATTTACAAAAATTAATTCAAATATTAAAATTTGATCCATGTGCAATTTCAAGATGTATGAAAATGTTATGTCTTCCAGAAGAAAATAGTGTTTCTTGTTATATAATATTTTTAAGATTATTATCAAAAGATTATAGTATATCAAAAGTAATAAATAAAAAATATTTGGAGCCTTTTTTCAAAGAAAAAAATGATGATAAAAGAAAAGGAATGGATACAAAAAGATATAGACATATAAATGAAAATGTGAAAAACAGTAAAATAAAAATTTATATTAAATTTTTTAAAATTAATTTTTCAATTAGATTTAATAATACCATATGAACCATGTTCTCATTTAGGAAATGAAATATGTAATGAAAAATGTCCTTGTTTTCAAAGAGGTTTTTGTGAAAAATTTTGTGCTTGTAATAAACAATTATGTAAATTAAAATATGGAGGTTGTAGATGTAAAGGACCATGTAATACTTCTCAATGTCCTTGTTTCCATGCTGATAGAGAATGTGATCCTGATTTATGTGAATGTAAAATATATTTTATAATAATAAAAATATATTTATATTATAATAATAATATAATAATATATTATTTGTAAATAATAATAATTTTTATTCATATTATTATTATTTCATTATTATTATTATATTATTATTATTTTATATTATATTTTTATTTTTTTAGCTTGTAGAGAAAGAGGTTCTGTTTGTGTTTGTAGAAATATGAAATTAAGAAAAAAAACTTTTAAAGAATTAGGAGTTGGAATTAGTTCTATTGTTGGTTGGGGATTATTTGCTAAAGAACATTTTAAAAAAGGAGATTTAATTGGAGAATATGTTGGAGAATATATTGATAATAATATATTAAATGAAAGAAGTGAATATATTGATTTACAAGGTACTACTTATTTATTTACTTTAAATGATGATTATACTATTGATTCAAGAACTATGGGAAATTGTTTAAGATTTGCTAATCATAGTAAATTAAAAGCTAATGCTTATTCTAAAATTATTTTTGCTGGAGGAAATCATAGAATTTGTTTATATGCTTCTAAAGAAATCAAAAAAGATGAAGAAATTTTTTTTGATTATGATGGTCAAAATTTATTATGTTTAAAATATAATTGGATTAATGATGGGAAAGATGTTAAAAGAAATAAAAGAAAACATAGAAATTTTTATGCTGATGATGATGAAGAAGAAGTTTTACCTAAATTTAGAGCAAGAAAAACTGTTTATAATGTAGAAGAAAAATATTTAAATAAAAAAAGGAAATTAATTGATAATAATAATAATTCAAATAATGATGAAGAAAAATTTAATTCAAATAATGAAAATTTAAATGAAAGAAAAAATGTTTTAAATACAAATACAATTTTTTCTGAAGGAATTAAAGATAAAAAAAATAATAATAAAATAATAGAAGATAAAGATAATGAAGAACTAGGAAAAATTAAAGATGAAATTCAACATTTATTAAGTAATATATCAAATGAAGAAATGAGTGAAGAAGATGTTGATTCTAAAAAAGAAACTTTAAAAAAAGAAGATGAAGAAAATGGATTATTATCTTCTTCTTTTTTTGATAATTCTAATAAACAATTTGCAAAAATTGAAATTGATAATAGTGAGGGAGATGATGAAGAAGATAAAAAAAAGAAAGAAGAAAATCTAAATAAAGATAATTTTTCTAAAATGGTAGTTCAAAATATTAAATTAAAAATGAAGAATATAAATTAATAGATATATATTATAAAGTATTTTACAAATGAAATAAAAAGAAAAAAATTCATACAATTATGATTAATAATATTATTTTTTAAATATATTTTAAATTATTTTATTTAAAAAAAAACAATTGAAAAAAAACATATTAAAAACTAAAAAAATGGGGTTCTTATCATATTTAAAAAATTGTTTTAAAAGAGCATTTCTATATCAAACTTTAATAATCTTTGCTTTATATAGATTATTATTAGCATATAGATTTTATAGAGATTTTATGAGAAAACTTCATGCATTTTTTGATGATTTAAATATTGATAGTAATATTTATGAAAAACTTCCTGATGATGATGAAGACACTTTTAAAATTTATATGATTACTTTAATTGTTATTTCAAGTTTAAGTATTTTAGGAGATAAAATTTTTCAATTTATTACAGGAATTTTCAGTATTTTAAATGGATTTATTTATTATAATCCAATTGAACATTTTTCAAATTTTGATAAAAAATTTGAATTAAGTTTTCAATTTTTAAATGATTTTCTTCCTTCTATTGAATTCCTCATTTTCATGTGTTTAGGATTTGCTATGATGAAAAATGCTCTTTATTCTGAAGATTTTATCAAAAAACCAGATGATAAAAAAATTGATAAAGAAAATGAAATGAAAAATACTTCTAATAAAGTTAAAAATGAATAAAGGATTTTAAAATCAATATTTAAGGTTTAAATTATTTAAATTAATTTTTTTTAATAACTTAATACTAAGGTAAAAATTAAAATTAAAATTAACTTTTAAAAATTCAATAATTTAAAATTTAAATCTTATATTTTTCTATAAAAGATGTAAAAATCTGTTATCTGATGAAAATTTGGAATTTTATAAAAGATTACTTATATATTTTTTTATTTTTTCAACATTTTTTTTTCAAATTTTAAGATGATAAATTTAAATTTTAAATTTATAATTAAAATAATTACATTAATTTTTAAGACAATAAATTAATAATATATAAATAATTTAATCTAATTTTAATTTTTTTAATATTTTTTTCTTTATTGATTCTTTATTTTTTGGGAATATATTATTTTTTAAAGAATATATTTCTTTATCTTTCTTTAATAAAATATTTGATTTTTGTTTTACCATGTTATTATTCTTATTTTGAATTATATTTTTATCTTTTTTATTATTAATTAAAGATGAAGGTTTTGAAGTTATAGGTGTTTTACAAATTCTTTTATTATTATTTAAAGAAATTTTTCTTTTTGAATCAAATATATTATTAACTGAATTTATTGATTTTTTATTAATTATTTGTATTTTATGAACTTTATTTCTTAAATTTGAATTTTTATTTATTTGAATATTAGTTTTTTTGGAATTATTTTTTTCTGGAAAAATTGTTTCACTTAAATGAGAGTTTTTTGAATTACTAGATTTTATAATAGTTGATTTAATTGTTTTTAATGGTTTATATGATAAATTTTTTTTAATTGAATTATATGATTCAATAATATTAAAATTTTTTTTAAATTTATGATTGTCATCTGTATTACAAGTTTTTATTATTTTAAAATCTTTCTTTTTTATTAATTTATTTCTAGAAGTTTGAGTTTTATTTTTTTTTCTTTCAATTATTTCTTTTGAATTTATTATATTATTATTATCAATTGTATTAAATTTTTCATTTGAAATTATATTATTTTTTTTATGATTTAAATTTATTTTTTGAGATAAAGTATTATTTCTACTAATTTTATTAGGAGATTTACTATGAGAATTCATTTTATTATGTTGAACAAGTTTAAATTTATTCATTAAATTATTATTTAATTTTTTCTTAACTTCTTTCTTATAATTCGAACTAGTTTTATTTTTTTTTTTATTCGAAATAAGTTGAAATAATAAACTATAATCATTAACATCACCAAAATCTTTACATCCAAAAATCATTTTATCTTGTTCACTTAATTCAATTGTTTTTTGACTATCAATACTTAACATTGAAAAATTATTATCTAAAGGAAATTCTTTTTTTATTTTTTTGTTACTTTTTTTTTTGAGTAAATTAATCTTTTCAAATTTTCTTTTCATTCCTTTTATTATTATCATTTCTTTTTCAATATCAGATAAAGTTGGAATATAATTATAATTTGAATAATTTGAAATTCCAAATAATAAAGTCAGAGATTCGAAAAGAGAATAATATTTTGAAATAAAATCACAACTATCATTTAATATTAAATAATCTTTAAAAATTGATACAATATGTTTTTTCTCATTAAAAATAATATTATCAATAATATCATCATTAATTGTTTTTGTTGAAATATTATATTTAAGTAAATTGTCATTTATAACATTCATTTCAATTTAATTAATTCATATTATATATTATTAAGAAAATAATTAAAAAAATTTCATATATATTTTAAAAATTTGTCTTTTCTTATAAATCAAATTTTCCAAAAAAAATTTCAAATATAAAAATGACAGATGAACAAAAAGAAATGAATCATTTATCAGAATTTATAGAATTAAAAGATGATTCATCAATAAAAGAAAACCCAAAATTAAATGAAGATAATAATGAAGAAAATAAAAAAGAAAATAATAAAAATGTTGAAAAAGAAATAGAATTTGAAATGGAAATCGATCCTGAATTATTAATGGAAAAATCATCTGATATAGAAGAATATTATTGTCCATTATGTAAAGGAATATTAAATGATCCAGTAATAGATAAATGTTCACATACATTTTGTAAAAAATGTTTTGAAATATATTATAAAAAATATAATTCATGTCCAATAACAAAAGAAAAATTAGATGATGGAAATTATACTTCAGTTTCTTTAATAACAAAAAGTGTAGGAAAAAGACAAATTAAATGTAAAAATATAAATAAAGGTTGTAATTGGATTGGAAAAATTTCAGATATGAAAAATCATATATTAAATGAATGTTTAAAAAGTTTTGTTAAATGTCCTTTTGAAGGTTGTAATATTGAAATTATGAGAGAACAATTAAATGAACATAAAAAAAATTGTGAATATAGAAGTATTGAATGTAATGATTGTCATAAAAATTTTCCTTTTAAATTATTAGAACAACATTCTAATATTTGTCCAAAAAAAAAAATAAATTGTCCTCAAGAATGTGGTTTAAGTATTGAAAGAGGAGATATTGATAATCATATTAAAAATTTTTGTGATTGTACTCTTGTTGATTGTTCTTTTAAAGAATTAGGATGTATTGATCAATATAAAAAAAAAGATTTTAATATTAAAATGAAAGATGATTGTTCTAAACATTTATTATTAGTTACTCAGAAACTTTTAAGTTTTGAAAAAAACATTTTTGGTGAAATTGATAGTATTAAAAAAATATTCAATAATAAAAATGATAATAAAGATAATTATAAAAAAATTGAAAAAGAAAATGAAGATAATTTTTATTATAATTATAATATAGAAACAGAGCCATTTAATACAAATGAAATTTCTGATGAAGAAGATAATAATAATTTAAATAAAAAAAGAAAAAGAGAAAATCAAGAAGAAGAATTCATTAATTTAAGAAAAAAAAGTAAAAATGAAGAAAAAGATTTTCAAAAAGATAAAAATAATAAAATAATAAATCATAGAAATTTACAAGATAATTGGACAATGAAAGTTTATTTTGATATGAAAAATTTAAACACAAATATTAAAATAGAAAATAATATTGCAAAATTTTGTGCTCAAACAGTGACTGAACATATATTTTTATTTGTGAATCCAATTTATGATATTAATTCTTCAGAAAAAAATATAATAAAATGGACAATTAAATTAAATAATCAATCTAAATGGATTGCATTTGGAATATGTGATAAAGAAAAAGTTTTAATTAATAAAGGAAAATTTTGTCTTTCTTCAAAAAATGAAACTTTTAATAATGGAGCATATTTAATTTCTAACAATGGTTATAGTTGGAATTGTAATAATTTAGAAGAAAATAATAAAAAAATTGAATTTCCTAATTTTGAACAAAATCAATTATTTATTATTGAATTCAATCCTATTTTAAAAGAAGTTATTTTTTATAATAGTAATAAAACAGAAATAACTAAATTAACAAATGTAATTGCTCATGTTCATCCTTTCAAATTAACTCCTTGTGTTGTTTTTTTAAATAAAAATGATAGTATTGAATTTAATTGGGATATTTAAACAATAGTTTAAATTAAAAAAATATATTTTTTATATAATAATTTTTAAATATTGATTTTGTTTTTTAATAAATTAATAAGAAAAAAATTGTTAAATGGATAAAAAAGAATCAGAAATAAAATTTTCTTTAATAGAATTATATCTTACTTTGAAAGTCAAAATAGAAAAAGTATTATATAAAATAAATATTAAAATATAGAATTATTTTCAATCTAAAAATAATTATATGGAAATAAATAATGAAATAAAAAATTATGATTGTTTAACTTTAATAAATTATATTAAATCTTATTTAGATATATTTATTAATATTAATGTGAATGAAAAAGTAAAAGAATATCAAAAAAGATTTAATCCACAAACAGATTATGAAAGTATTTTAATAAAATATGAAAATGATATTAGAGGACATATAAAAAATGAACATCAATTAAAAATTTATATTGAAAGTCTTCAAAGTGAAATAGAAGAAAAAGAATTTGAAAAAAATGTTTTATATGAAAAAATTGCAATTTTAAATAATAATTTAAAAAATAAAATTAATAAAGAAAATAAGAGAATTGAAGATGAAATAGAATTATTAAAAAAAGAACTTTCAAATAAAGACATTTTACTTAAATCATATGAAAATCAAAATTTAATATTATCATCTAATGAAAAAAAATTAAAAACTTTATTAAAAATCAAAGAGAAAACTTATTTAGAATTTGAAGAAAAATACATAAAACAAATTATAGAAATAAATAAAAATTTAAATTTTTATAAAGATTTATTATCTAAAAAACATAATTCATCTTCAATTAATCTATATGAAAATAATTATATAAACAATCATTCACCATCTTCAACTATAAGAGATGAAAAAATTAATTTAAATTCTGAAGATAATAGACATAAAAAAAGAAATAATAATATTTCTTTTTTAAGTATTTCTAGATTATCATCTTCACATAATAAAATCCATAGTTTATCTAATAAAAATTTTAAAAAAGAAAATAATAGTAGTAGTACAAGTTTAATATTATCTAAAAATCAAAAAGAATTTTTATCTAAATTATTCATTAATTATACAATTAATTTATCTAATAAAAAAAATAAAAAATTACATAATAGATATAAATCATTTGAAAATTCTTCTAGAGCAACGAAAATTAAAAAATCTTCTATATTTAAAGATTTTATTATAAATTCTAGTTCTGTTAAAAATCAAAAGGATAAAATTAATAATTATAAAAATCATTTGAAAAGTTCAAGTCAAGGTAAAATAAATAAAAATATTGAACTTATAAATAATATTAACTTATTTACAAATTCAGTAAAAAATGGTAAATATAATATATTTAGAGATAATTCTGGTAATAAAAGTAATAAAAATAAAAATATTAATAAAAACTTATTAAATATTTCTCAAAGAAATAATAATAAAACTAAAGTAAAGCTGAATTCAATAAATAAATCTTAAATTATATATTTAATTATATTTTTTTAAATTATTATTTTATATATTTGAGTAGCAGCATTTTGTCCTTCTTGTCCTCCAAATGAAAAAGTTTTATTTTTAATCTCATTAATATATTTAAATCCTTTTTCTTCAGGAAATTTATTTCTTAATTCTTCTCTTGTATTATTGCATGATGTAATAATAAAATAAGTATTTTTTTTTGAATAAGATAATATATATTTATGATAATTTTCTAAAGTATTATTTTTATTCATTAAATAAGCATCCATAGAACCTTTATCATGTATTAATTCAAATGTTATATTAATATCATTCCCTTTCTTATTTATATCTTCTTGATATAAATGAATATTATATTTTTTATTATGTTTCTCACCTTTTTTTTTTAAAATTTCATTTGCAAATTTAATTGATTGACTAGAATAATCAATTCCATATAAATTTAAATAACCTTTTTTTGCTAATTTATATAATAAAACACCATTTCCACATCCAACATCAAATATATTAATATTTTTGTCTGGAAAATTTTGTTCAATATAATTAATTATTTTCTTTTGTAATGGTTTACCAAACCATATATCACCTAATTCTCTATCATTATTATGAAATTGTTTTATTTCTTGAGAATATGCTTCATCCCAATGTTCTAATGTTCCTAATCTTGATTGATAATTTGGTTTTAAAACATCTGTGTCATTAATTTCTTCTTTATCCATTTATAATTAATTTGAATTTAATTAATTTTTATTTCGAATAAACTAAAAAATAATTAAATTCAAAAGAACAAATAATTTAATCAATAAATATAGGAAAAATATATAAATTAATCAAACTAATAAATTAATATTATGAACTTTTCTTTTTATATTTATTTATTAATTTTTTCAAATTTACTAAATTAAAGGAAATAATTTAGCATGTCTGTGAAAAAAAGAAAAATTTATTAAAATAAAACCTTCATTTTGTTAAAATAAGTTTTTATATTTACAATTTCAAAATATATTAAATAATATTATTTATTCTTCTTTTTTTTCTGAGGAGATTTAACTTTATTAAATTTATTTGAATTATCAATATTTTGAATTTTTTTAATTGGACGATGAGTAAAATTATGTGAATAAATCAAATTATTAGATTTATTAGTACTACTTCTTCTGGAATTTAATCCATTAATACTTTGATTATTATTTTTTTTAGAATTATTACTAATATTTTTCTTATTTAAACTTTTCCTATTTATAGGAGAATTTAATAATTTATGACAATGAGAAAAAACCTTTTTTTTAGGTTCAGAAGAATCTTGATTTTTATTTTCTGAACTAATATTACCTTTTGATAATTTTTTTTTATTTATTATTGGACCAGATATTGATGATATATAATTTGTATTTATTTCTCTTTCAGTTTTTGGAATAATTTTAGTATATTCTATTGAAGGTGTAACTGATATTATTTTTTTATGAATATTCCTCTTTACAATATTATTATTATTATTTAATATATTATTTAAATTTTTTTTTGTGCTTTTATTTATAGAAATTGATTTAATTGGATTAGAGACTTTATTTTCCATATTATTATATTTTAATCTTTCAGTTTTTATTCCTTCATCACTATAAAATAATATATCTTTATGAATTAAAGTTCTTATATTATTACTAATATATTTAAAATTTTTATTAAAATTATTCATAGAATTCTGATTTCTAAATTTTCTATTTAAAGAATTAGAAGTACTATTTGGTGATTTACTTTTACTTTTTGAATTTGATTTTGATTTACTTTTACTTTTTGAAAGAGTACTTGTATTTTTAAAATTATTATTTAAACTTATATGTAAAGAAGGTATATGTTTTGTAATATAATTACTTAATGGAGCATTATGAAATGTTATTTTAAAATTTGATGAATATTTTTGTAATTTTATATTAGTAAATTTTAAAGAAGATTTTATATGACTATAATTATTATTATTTGTATATTTATAATATTTCTTATTATTTGCACTGAATAAAGGTTTATGTTGTATTTTATTTATTCCTGAACTTTTATTTAAAGATGTCATTAATTTTGGCATTGATTTTGCTTCTTTTTTATTTATTTTATTTTGATTTATATTTTTTTTCTCTTTGAAATAAGTTAATGGTTTTTTTATTATTTTTTTAACTTCTGTTTTTTTTTGAATACTATTATTTGTATTATATATTTTTGATTTATTTGTTCTTTCTGTAAGATAATCTTTATTTTTACTTCGACTTTTACTTTTGCTTTTACTTTTATCTTCTAATTTATTATTTGATATTTTTAATTTATTTTTTATTATTTTTGAATAATCTAATTGTTTATTTAAATTTTTGATTATATTATTATTTTTTTGTATCTTTTTTTTTAAAGGATAAACATTATTCAATCCAGATAAATTTTGTTTTGATATTTTTTTTTCACTTATTTTTTTAATTCCACTATTAATCAATTTATTTCCAAATTTGAATTCTTTAATAAATTTTTTGTAATGATGTTTATTTGTAGTTTGAATAGAGTGAATTTTACTTAAACTAAAATCAATTTTACTAGAATTTAAAAAAACACATTGACTATGATTTTCTATATTTGAATATTCTAATTCATTATTATTTTTATAAGATATTTTATTTTCAAAATCACATATTTTTTTTATTAATTTTCTCACACTTTTTTCATTAGAAGCACTTGCTGAACTATTTTCAGATAATATTGAATTCATTATTGTATTTGAAAAAATTTGTTCTTTACTTTTTTCAGTATCTTCTTTTTTATTTTCTTTATTTTTATTCTCATTATCTTCATTTATATTATTTAACATTTTTTGTTTCTTTTTTATATTTTTAAAAATTATCTTTGACTCAGATAATGTTATATAATTAGGAAATATTTTACTATTTTTTTCATAAAATTCACAATAAGTTTTTATTTTTAATAAACTTTCTTTTAAAGAATAATATCTCTTAAAAAATTCACCTGGATCATCATAAATTAAAATTTCTTTAAACAAAGAAACAATATGATATTTTTGATTATATAAAATATTTGATATTATGGTTCTATTATATAAATCTGGACTAAAATAATACTTTTTGAATAGAAAATTATTCATGAATTTATACAATTTTATTTCTCTATCTAAAGAAGATGAATTATTCATTTAAATTTTTGAATATTTATTAAATATTAATAATTATAATTATTAATTGTTTAAAATCAAAAAAATTATAAAATTAAAAAACAATAAATAAAATTACTTAAATACTCTTAAAAAGTAATTTAATAAAGATTCATTTTCATTTGTAACAGTTCCTTGTTGTGAACTACAAACAGTATTTTTTTCTTCTTCATCTTTTAAAAAATAATTATTTTGAGTTATATTTTTTGTTTTACTTACTTTTATTGGACAAGGTATTTTATTATTTAATAAATTTCTATTTTTTATATCATTTTTATTATATTCTCTATTCAATAAATTTACTGATTTATTTTTTTGATGATGAAAATAATTTTTCTTATTATTCTCAATATTTTCTTTTTTTAAGTTTATAGAACACAAAGAATTTTTTCTTGAAATTGGTGTATTCATTGTAAATTTTAAAATTAATTTTGTATTTGTTTTTTGAATTGGTTCTTTTTTTATATTATTAATATAAGAATTATTTAAATTTGTTGAACTTTGTGTTATTTTTTTATATCCTTTAATTAATTTTTCTTCTTTTTTATTAATTTTTGATTTTTCAATTTCATCTTCAATAAATTCTCGAGTAAATTCTCTTATTTTTTTTTTACTAAAATTTTTTATTATTTCTCCTTTTTTTTCATTTGTAATATTTTCTGATTGTGATTTATAATGTAAAGTATTATTCCTAGAACTAATATTATTATTCATTAGACTATTATTTTCTATATTTTTATTATTATTGTTAATTTTAAGAATATTATTATTATTATGAATTTGAATATTATTAATTATTGTATTATCTTTATCAATTTGATTTTTAAAAGTATTAATAATTGGACTACAATGTGGAACTTGAAATTTTTCTTCTTCTTTCATATTATCAAAATAAGATTTAATTTCTTGACTAAATCCAACATCTAATTCACTATTTCCAGAATATTTTTTCATAAAATTATGTTGAATAATATCTTCAATACAAATTCTTTTTTTAGAATCTAATTCTAACATTTTTTCAATTAAATCTCTACATTCTTTACTCACATCTTTTTTAATAATATAAGAATCATTTTTAATATTTTCAATAATATCTTTCATACTTAATTGTAAATTATTATTTTTAAAAATAAAAGGACTATATCCATGTATTAATTCAAATAATAAAACACCAAGTGACCAAATATCAATCGATTTATCATATTTTTCATTATTAATTATTTCAGGAGCCATATATTCAACTGTTCCACAAAAAGTTGATCTTAAAGAATTTTCATTTGTTAAAACTGCCCAACCAAAATCACATATTTTACAATTTCCTTCTTCATCTAATAATATATTTTCTGGTTTTATATCTCTATGAATTATATTATTTGTATGAAGAAAATAAACTGCTTTTACAATTTGAGAAAAATATTTATATGCTTCTTTTTCATTCATATTATTTTTTCTTTTTATTAAAGAATATAAATGTCCTCCTTTTATATATTCCATTATTAAATATATTTGATTTTCATTTTCATATGTATTATATAATCTAATTATATTAGGATGAATTATTCTACTTTGTATTTCTATTTCATTATAAACTGTTTGTAGAGTATTTATTGTTTTAAGTAAAAAAGATTTTTCCATTTTTTTAATTGCATATAATTCATTTGTTATTGAATGTTTTACAATATAAACTTCACTAAATGTTCCTTTTCCAACTGTTAATTGATGTCCTTTTATATTCACAGGAATTAAATCTGAGATTGTAATCTTTTTATCATAATATGAATGATCAAAAAATTTCCCATTTATATATATTTTATTTAAATTTGAAGATTTTATATTTTGCGTTTTTTGATTTTTTTCATTTTGCTTTTTTAACTTTGAATTCATTTTTATTTACTTTTTATTCTTTTTTTGGTTTTATTTTTAAGTAAAAATTAAATTTGAAAAATATATTATTTTTATTTTTTTGATTTATTTTTTTCTAATTTCTATTTAAAATGTTTAGTGCAATTACAAATAGATTATTTGGGAAAAAAGAATTAACAGATGAGGAATTACTTTCATTGTTCCAAAATAGCGAGAAAACTTATAAAGATTTTTGTGATAATATTTTAAAAATAAAAAACAATTTATATAGCATTATGCTTAATGAAATTTCTAATATAAAATTTAAGAATATGAAAGAATTAGAAGAATTTGAAAAAATTTTAGATAAAAAAGGATATAATCAAGGATTGAATATGTCAATAAATAAATATAAAAAAAAATTATTTTTTATTTGTCATCAATTTCAATTTTTAATAAATATTTATAAAAATTATATACAAAATGATGATTTAGTACATTTTATATTTTCAAATAAATATGAAATATTTACTTATTTAATAAAAAATATAGAAAAAAACCAAGAACTAAGAGAACATTTATATAACATTTATTTTTCAAAAGATTTATATTTAAATTTACTTGATTATTTTTTAACAATTGATAATCAAAATAATTTAAAATTTCTTCTCCCAAATAATGAAAATGAAAAACATTTATTAAATAATAATTCAATTCCAAAAAATATTGATATAACTAGAATAATAAAAATTAATAATAATAAAGATTTAAATGAATTATGGTTAAATTTGATAATATATTATCAAAAAAATACAGAACAATTTAATACATTAAATAAATATTATCCTGAAATTAATTTTGAAATAATAAATAAAATATTAGATTTCTACAATTTAGCAATTAAAGTAAATCCTTCAATCTCTTTATATGATTTTCTTAAAAATAAAGATATTTCAAATATATTTAAAAACTGTTCTTTATTAGAATTTGATAAATTTCAAAATTTAATTTCAAATTTATTTCCTTTTACAAAAGTAAATTCAGATAATTATATAGGAATTAAATATGTTCCAATTAATATTTTAGAATTTATGATTCATGATAAAGTTTCAACAAAATATATAAATTATACAATTGATAAAATATTTGAAAATCAACTTTATGATAATAAAATAATATCAAATTTAATCATAAAATTACTTTTTCAAAATTATAGTGATTCATTAAAATTTTCAATAGAACTTGCCAATATTCTAAATCATATGACAAAATATAACAAAGAAATTATTGATTTAAGAAGAGAAATGGATAAATCAAATGATTTTTTATCAATATTAGATAAAAAAAATATTAAATTTTCATTAAAACATATTATAAAATTAGAAAAAGGAAATAATGAACAAATTGAATTAGCCATATGTGATTATTTAAATAGAATTTTTGAAGAAAATATTTTAGAAAATAGATTTGATATAATTGATCAAAATATTTCTGATATAAAAAAATTAATAAATTTTAGAGAAGGTATTTCTCTAGGACAAATTTTAATTCAGTTTTTTAATATATATTCAAATTGTTCTCCTTTTATTTTAAATATAATTTCAAACAATAAAAATCTTAATTTATCAAATAAAGAAAAAAAGGAATTAATAGGAAAATTTTTAGAGGATAATTCAAATAATATTTCTATATATGAAGAAATAGAAAAATATATAAATGAAAATGGAAATTCTGACCCTGAATTATCATTAAAATTAGAATCTTTATTAGAATATATGAATATTTCAAAAATTTTTCAACAATATCAAATTGATTCTAATTTATTAAATGAATATAATGTGAATAATTATAAAAGTGTTAAAGATGAAATATTAGAAATATTTTTAATAAAAGTTTTTAATATTGATGAAATTAAATCAATTTCTGATTTTATCCAAAAAAGACCTAGTCAAGATATTCAAAATTCACTTAGACTTACAAATTCGGAATATTTATATAATTTATTTTTATTTTTTGTAAAATATCAAAGAAATAATTTATCAAATGAAATTTTAAATATTTTTATTGAAAAAAATGATATAAAATATTTTAATAAAAGTATTGATAAACTTTATAATGATATATTTCAAACAGATAATCAAAAATTTAAAGATTTCGTGAATAATAATAAATTAAAATTATATTTATTAGAAAATAATAATTCTATTTATTTAAATATATTAAATGATCCAATTGATTTTTCCAAAGAACAAAAAATAAATTTTTATTTAGATAAAGAAGGGAATGATTTATTAACAATATATTCTTTATTAAATAATAAAAAAGAAAAATATAAAGAAAGTAAATTTAATGATATAATAATGACACTTGATGAATTTAATAAATTAGAAAAAAAAAATAAAACTTTAATTAAATTATTTGAAATTTTTGATAATGAAATAAAAATTATTGAAGATGATGGTATTAATTATAATTATTCTCTACATCCAAAATTAATCAATCTTTTGACAAAAAATAATTTAATAAATTTAATAAATGATATTCAAATTAATTTCAATTCAAAAATTGATATTTATAAATTTTGTTTAAAAGGAAATATTTGTAGTTTATCTGATACAATGGAATATGAAAATATTAATTTAAAAAAGAATTTAGATGAAAATGATATTGAAGAAATATTAAGATTCTTTTTTAATATATATGAAGAATTTACTTATGATGAAATTGATTTAATTATGAAAGACAAAATCAAAAAAATTCATTTTGACAAAGATAAGTTATCTAAGTCTTTAATACAGTTTAATTTAAATCATAAATCTTATTTATCTTATAATAATTTATTATTTCTTTCAAATTATTTTCATTTTAATCTACCAAAAGATGAAAAAGAAAGAAAACTATTATTTTTATTATCAAATATTTCAAAGAAAATAAATTTATTTCCTTTTATTTCTAATTATTCAGAAGAATATCAAAATTATAAATCAATTTTAGATAAATATTATTCAAATTTTTTTGATATTTTAGACAAAGGTAATTGTAAATATTTTGAGTCTATAAAAAATCCAATATCTAAGCATTTAAAAGTAGAAATTTATAATATAATTAATATGAATAATTTTGCTACTTTAAATAAACTTCTTCCTGCTTTAAATATTGAACAAACAAATATTTTTTTTATTTTTTCATTAAAAATGAGTATCTCTTTTATTTCTTTAACAAGTGTAATTCCAGAAAATTTAGAAAATGGGAAAAATAATTTAATTAACCTTTTAATGACATTTAATCTTTCAATTGAAGAAATAAAAATAATTATTGAAGATATATTAAATTTACCAAAAATAACATATATTTTTGCTGCATCTAAAAATTTATTATTATTAGATGGTAAAATTAAAGAAAGAATAAAAAATTATTTCCAAATTAAAGAGATGTTTTTGAAAGATTTATTTAAATTATATAAAAATGAACTTTCTAATTTTCCTGTTTTAATAAATTCTTATCAAATTTTTAAAGTTAAAAATTGTATAATCAACGCTTATAATAATCAAGAAGAAATTCAAAAAATATATAATTTGATAAGAGAAATTACAGATTATAATGATTTATATGATATTGTTAGAGATAATGATATTTTAAGAAATGAAATATATAATATTTATTTATCTCACAATTAAAATATATTTAAAAAAAACTAATATTAAAATTAAATGGCGAAAATAAATAAATTTTAAATTATAATTTAATTAACAATATAAAACTTATTAAAAGGAAAAAAATTTTTAAATAATAGTGTTGAATAAGCATATCTTGGAAAAAGAAAAAAAATGTCGCAAATTGAAAACAAAGATATTAATTATGAATCTGATATATTATTTGATTTATCTAAATTAGTGTGTATTAATAAAGTAAATCCACATCAATATTTTCTATATCATTCCAATTTAGGTAATATTTGTGTTATTATTGATGAATATGAAAAATCAAAAAATATATCAAAAAATACAATGATTAATTTATTTGAAATTAGTAAAGGTTATGATATAAAAAATATTTTTCTTCTTTTAAGTAAAGATAATAAAGAATATACAAAAATTTCACAAATTATACTTTTATTAGGATTTGAAAAAAATAAATTATTAAAATCTGTTATGTTGGAAAAAGGAAAATGTTTCTCTATTTTTAAAATGAAAATGGAATTTAATGAAAATGATATTGAAGATATTGATATATAAAGATAATATAAAAATCATTTTATTTTTAAATGTGATTTTTCAGATAGAAATCATCAAAGAAAATGAAAATCTGAACATTTATGAAGTAATTACTTTTTTTAAATAATATTTTAAAAAGTAATTATAATGTTTAAAGATTTGATATTTTATATGCTCTTTGATGATTATATATGAACACATTTGAAAATATTTTTTGATTGAAAAAAAATATAAATATAAATTTTGGTATACGAAAAGGTTTTTTGAATTTAGATTAGAGTCTATTTAAAATTTATTTTATAAAATAGTTTCAATTTCCTTGTTTTTAATCTTCTTTAATTGTTAATTTATATATAAACACTATATAATATATATTATTGATGAATCAAAAAATATTTTACACAGAATAAAAAAAATTATTCGTTTATACATCAATTATTAATAATCTAAAAAAAAATTATAAATAATATAAAAAATAAGTTAAAAGTAATATACTTTATATAAATCTTGATTAATAAATAAATATATAAAATTAAAATGTCTACAGAAATTGAAGAAGCAAAAACTGAATCAACAACTCCAGAAACATTAGAAAAAAAAGGAAAAGAATTACCAGAAGAAAAAATATCATCTTTAATATTATCATATGGAGTTTCAATGAAATTTAAAAAAGAATTATTAAAACAGCAAATTCTGTTATATAGAAATCAATGTGCTTCAAAAATAATTGCATTATTTAAAGGTTTTTATTCAAGAATTGAATTTAAAAAAAAATTATTTTATGAAGTAACTAAACAAAATAGAATAAATGCAGTGAAACAAATAAAAACTTTACCAAAATATGTAAAATTTAGAGGAAAAGTGTTAAATTTATTAAAGAAAAAAAAAGATTATTATTTTATTGTATCATCAGTTGCTGATACAAAAATTTTAAAATTATATCCAAAAGAAGGAGAACCTATAATTTATAATTTTGAAAAAAATGATATTTTAGATA
The DNA here is from genome assembly GCA_023805745.1 of Isotricha sp. YL-2021b. Lineage (NCBI taxonomy): Eukaryota > Ciliophora > Litostomatea > Vestibuliferida > Isotrichidae > Isotricha > Isotricha sp. YL-2021b. The sequence goes on along the minus strand of JAJJKW010001781.1, from coordinate 2,106 downwards.
ATAAATTAGTTTATATTAAAAAATCTGATGTTGGAACAAATAATCAAAAAATTCATTTTTTAAATGAAAAAGGAAATGTTATTATTGATCCTAAATTTGAAACTGATTTTGCAGATAATTCATTTTATAATGTTATTAATTTTAAAAAATTACAAAAAGAAGAAAAAGAACAAAAAGAGGATAATGAAAAATTAGTTAAACAATATTTTATTGGAAGAGCAAAGACTGTTGAATTAAGAAGTTCTGCTAGTCAAGAATTTTTAACTTTTGGTTCTTTGAAAAAAAAATCTATTAGTAAATATGGAAATAGATTCCAAAGTTTATCTAGATTAAATTCTAGTGAAAGTAGTAAATCTATTTTAAAAGGAAGACCTACAAGAAGAGTTCCTTCACAAAGAAAAATTTCTTTTGGAAAAATCCAATTTTCTTATTAAAGATTGGAATTTTTTTATTTTGAGTTAATTTTAATCTTTATAAAATTAATTTTAAGGATGTAAGTTATTTTTATTTTTATTATCTTTTATGAATAAAAAAGATAAAACTTTTTTTATATTTTTTTTAAAAATAATAAGAAAAAAATATATATATTATCAAAAATATAAATGGAAATGTGATTATAAATTCTTGCATAAATTTATATTAATTATTTTAGGAAATACAATTCTAAAAATTATCTTCTTTTCTATAATTACTCTAAAAAGATAAAAAGTGAGCCTTATAACATATTAATTAAAGAAAAAATTAATATTTAAATAAAAAGATTTGATAAAATTATAATGTATTTTCTATAATATTGATTTTTTTTTTATTTATTGAAATCAAAAAAATATTCATATAAAAAAAATTATCAAAAATTTAAAATCAATTTTATTTAGAAATAATAAAAAAATTTTTAAATTAAAAATTAATTTTAAAATGTAGTTATAATTTGTTATAATTTTTATTATAAAAAAACATATATTTAATATTTGGATAACAAAAATAGTTTGAAAAGATTAATTTATAAGATAAAATAGCCCAATCATTAATTGTACCATTCAAATTTTATTTATTTTATAATCTTTCAAAATATATTAAAATTATTATAGAATAATTTCAATGAATTTTACATCAAAAAGTCAAACTTTTTATAAATTTAATATTTTACTATTCATTTCTGATTAAAAAAGTTTTAATTTTCTTTTTAATTTTATTTAATTAGATTATTTGCTATTATTCTAAAATATGAAATATTTGTTTTTTCTTTGTTTTTGAAAGTTGAATAGAATTAATATTGAAAATTTTCATTAAAATTTTAATTTGAATAAAAAAAATTCAACAATTAATTTAAATATATTTAACTATTTTATCATAATTAAAAATGTCAAATACTTCGAAAAATATAAAAATTCTTTATTTGGCTCAAGGAAAAAAAAATGAGATTAATGTTGAAACAATAAATTATAATGAAATTAAAAAAAAATGTGAAGATAGATTTAAAATTAATTTTCAATTTTATGCTTTGTATGAAAGAGAAACAGGAGAAAAGATAGATGAAAATACTGATTTAGAGAAATTTAATATTAAATCTCTTGAAGTGAGAAAGATATCTTATAATACAAATAAAAGATTCTTTCATCAAAAAGAAAAAGACAACCAGAATGGGAAAAATGAGAAACATTTAAATGAAAATCTTACTCCATCAAATAATGATTCAGAAACAATTATTATAGGAAAAAAAGGTATGTATAAAAATGATAAAAAAGAAAAAGAAAAAAAAGAAGGAACTGACAAAAAAGGAAAAGGGAAAGGAGAAGACAATGAAGAAGAAAATAAAGGAGAAGACAATGAAAAAGAAAATAAAGGAGAAGACAATGAAAAAGAAAATAAAGGAGAAGACAATGAAGAAGAAAAACTACAACAATTAAAAGAAAAAAAGAATGAATTAAAAAATAATTATGAAAAAAAAAAAAAAAAGTATGAAGATAATATAAAACAATTAAAAATTAATGAAAAAGAATATGAATCAAAAAAAAAAAATTATGAAGATAATATAAAACAATTAGAAATCAATGAAAAAGAATATGAAAAAAAAAAAAAAAAGTATGAAGATAATATAAAACAATT
>JAJJKW010000417.1:0-31085 GCA_023805745.1 Isotricha sp. YL-2021b | reverse complement strand
AATCCCCAATCCCCAATACCCATTACATATGTATAATTTTTATTTTAAATTATTAATATATTTCGTTTTTTCCTTTAAAATTGACATATTTTTTTGTTTTTATTTGAACAAAAGTTTTTATCTATTATTTTAAAAATTTTAAATTAGAAAGGTAAAAAATTTTTTGGGAAAAATTTTCAAATTTAATTATTTGAATAAATTTTAAAAAATTTGAACAATAAGAAATATTGTTTTCTCCTTTTTTTATATAAGGGGATATATTAAAAAAATTTGATTTAAAAAAAAATAATTATTCAATTCTAATCAAAATCTTTATTTGAATTTATATTAATTGGTATAATTGTATCAAATTAAGAATTTAAATAATAAATAAATTTAAAAATATATCTTTAATTAATAATTATGCCCTATTTTTTTAGTAAGAGAAGTTTCTGAGATTTTTTTAATTGGCTCAATTCTTGAAAAAATAATTTTATAAATATAATTTATTTCATACCATTTATACCATTCTTTTTTTATTTTTTTATTTATATTATTTTTTTTATGAGATTTTTGATTAACTAATTTAAAAAATTTATTTTCAGAAATATCTTGAGGTATTTTTATATTATTTTTATATAAACTTATATTAATTATATTCTTTTGTTCTTCAAATTGAATTTCTTTAATATTAAATAAGTAATTAAAAATAATTTCCTTTTTTTTAATTATTTCATTTAAATCTAAATTTAAATCTCTTTCTTTTATTGAGTCAATAATTATAATAAATTTATTTTTATCATATAATTGATGAATTTCTAAGATATGTAAAATTAGATTTATTATATTATCTAATGTTATTCTAAAAAAAGAGTCATTAAGTAAAATATAATTGATTGCTCTTATTTGGAAAAGAGAATTAAAATTTGAATTATTAGAATATTTTGTTTCAAAAATTGAATCAATTAATTTCATAAAATTAAAAGAAAATAAGATAGGTAAAGAAATATTTTTTCCATCCTCAATTTTATTTATAAATTGTTTATAATTTCCTAAAATATATAAAAATTGAGGTAAATATTTTTGAATAAAATGAGGAACAAAATTCAAAATATCTAAACAAAAATATTCATTTTGTTCAAAAACATTTAAAGCATTTTCAGACATAAATTTATCTATAAAAACAAAATTTTTTGAAAAATATTTTTTGTAATCATCAATAAAATTATTAATTAAATGAATTTTTGAATCTTGACTATTAGGTAAAAGTTTTTTATAAAAACAATATAAGATTATTATTATTCTATAATCATAAAATAAAGAAACATCAAAATTATACTTTTTGATTTCATCTATTTCTTTTTGATTTTTTATATCATTATTATTATTATCTCGGAAAAAATCAAAATCAAAATAATTTTTAAATTCAGATTTATTAAAATACCATGAAAATTCAGAAAAAATATTTTCCATAAATTTAATAATATAATTTTGTTTTTCAATAAAATATGGTTTAATTAATATTGAAAAATTTAAAGGTATATTAAATTTATATCCTTCATTATCTATATTTTTAATATTTTCTACATATTTTTCATATTTTTCATCTTTTTTATAAGTAGATAAAAATAAAGGAGAATAATTTCCAAAATAATCAGAAAATTTATATTCAAAAAATATTTTTAAATCAATATTTGTATTAGTTTCAACAAATTCTAGTTCTTTTTCATTAAAATAATATGGGATTTCGATTTTATTATTTATATTTTTTGATATTATTAAAATTGTATAATTTTGCATCGATTTTTTAATAGTTTTTTTAGCAATTTCTTTATTGTCACATTCTAATAATGATATATTATCTATATTAATAACTTGGATATCATTTGTTAATTTTGTAATTAATAATAACAAAAAATTACAATATAAATTTAAATAATTAAAAAATTGAAGATAAGGGATATTTCCAAATTCCTTTATTTGTTTTTTAATATGATTTGAATTAAAAAATTTATCATAATATTTATCTAATATTTTTAAAAATTGAATATTCGGATTTTTTTTCTTTACTTTTTCTATTAATAAATTAGAAACTTCTTTTATTTTAAGTTTTGCATTTAACTCATTTAAAATTTTCGAAAAATTATTCCCATTTTCATTAGAAAATATTTCTTGATAAAAATTAATATATTTTTTTTTTGGATAAATTATACAATGACAATAATATATTATAGTATATAAGTCTTGTTTATAACTCGTAAAATCATCATACTCATTCTCAATTTTATTTTTTGAATTTGTATAAAAATCTGATAAATATGAACAAAATATATTTTCTTCCATAGAATTATGATATTCTTCAGGATTAAATTTTTCAATATTTTCATCTTTATCACTTTGGAATGAATCATCATCTATTTTGTAATAAGAGTATTTGTTTTTATATTTTTTATGAGTTTCAACCATATTATCATTTTCAATTTTTATGATTATATCTGAAATAAATCTAAACATATCTTTAAAATTATTTTTTTTTAAATTATTATAGTTATTGAAAAAATAATAAATACAAAAATTCATATTTTTTAAAACTCCAAAAAAGCTTAATTTTCTTGTATAATCTTCAAGTTTTAAAATTGAATCAAGTAATTTATATTCTTCAATAATTATTAAAAATAAATTTGAAAATATATATTGACTAATCGCATTTATCAAAGAAATATATTTGAATGGATTTTTAAATTCTTCCATAAACAAATTATTCATAGATATTTTGATTGGAAAAGGATTAATCTTCAATAAATTGAATTTATCATAATATTTTTCAACATTTTCATAAAAATTAGGATAATATTTTTGAATGGGAATTATAGTTCTTCCTTTAATTTCATAAAATGAAAATAAAGAAAGATATAATTGTTCAATAGAACCAAAATAATCAATAAAATATTCTTTGGAATAATATGCTATTACAGGAAATTTTTCTGTAAAATTATTTCCGAAAATAAAAATATGAATATATAAAAAAAACAAATTCCATTCATTTTTATTAGGAATAAAGTCAGAAATTAATACTTTAAATTTAGAATAAATTGATTCTAAAGTTAATGAAAGCTTAAAAAAATTTATACTATATTTTTTAATAATTTCTCTATTTTTTTTTATTTTAAAAAATTCTAAATAATTTTCAAACCATTCATCAGTCCAATTATATAAAAAAAATTCTTCATGAGAATATAAGTCAAATAAAAGAGCCACACATTCATAAGATTTAGAATGAGATAAAATATATAATATTTCTGTATTTATTTCAGGAATTTCATCTTTTTCTTTTTCTTTTTCTTTTTCTTCTTCTTCTTTTTCATCATTCTCAGAATTTCTTTGATAATTATTTTGTATTCTTTTCTTTGGAAAATTTTTATGTTTTAATAAATTCAAAAAATGCTCTATAAAACTAAATTCTGTTCTATTAAAATTTTTTTTTTTTTTTTCTAAATTTTTGGAAGAATATAAAAGTTCTTTATAATCCTTAGGTGATTCTCTAATTATTGGAACAAATTCTGCTAAAAGTTCATAACAATTATTTATTAAAAGTAAGTATATTACATTACAACTTAATTTACCATATTGTTTTTTTTCTTTTAAAAATCTTATTTTATCATTTTTTGATAATATTTTAATTAAATCTGAAGCTAATTTTATATTTAATGATTTAAAAAAACAATTTTTAAAAATAGAATAATTATCTATTTCCCCTATAATAAAATTTTTTTTGAAAAAATCAAATTTTTTTTTTGAATTTGTTATAGATATAATATAATCCATATCTTTATTTATATCAAAAATTAAAAGATTTTGATTTGATTTTGAAATTTTAGAAATAATATTTTCATAATTATCTTTTTTAAAAATAAAATATAAAATATGGAAACATAATTTTTTCTTTTCTTCTAATTGAGCTAACATTAAAGGGAAAAAATTATTAAAAATACTCATAGAATCAATACTAATACAAATTTTTAATATTTCATTATAATTCTTATGTCCTAAAATAAGTGATTTTAATTTATTATTATTAGATTTGGAAAATATTTTTAATATATCTTTAATTGTAAAATTATATAAAATTCCAACATCACAAACAATTTTTGATATTAATTCTTCATCCTTTAGATTTTTCATATAATTATAAGGTCTAAATAATTTACTAATGTTTTCAAAATCTTTAAATTGAAGAATAAAGTCAAATAATTGTAATTTATTTTTATCATAATTAACTAATTTGTCTGATAAAATATTATTAAATAAATATTCCCTAATGCATTCTTTAAAATTTCCAGAAGTGAATTTAATTTTATTATTTATTAAAACTTTATTAAACATAATAAGATTTTTATATATAATATAATTATATATAATTTCTTTCTTTTCATTTAATAAAGCTTTATTATTATCTTTTAAATCATCATTAATTAATTTTAGTTGAGAAACATATTCTTCCATTTGTGATTCAGGAATTAAAAAAGTTTTTTGTTCAAGAAAAGATAAAAAATTAGGATAATGAGTATTTTCATTATTTGAAATTAATTTAAAAATTTCATTTACTTTTAATTTTAAAAGATATAATTGAATAATAATAAAAAAATGTTCTTTTTCCTCTTTTTTTTCATAATTCATATTTTCTTCTGTTTTTATTAAAATTGAACAAAGAAAACTATATATTAGATTATCGTAATTATTTTTAAAATTAAATTTTGTTAAATTTTTAATTAAAAAATCTCTGATTAAAGGAAAAAAATAATCTTTTTTCTTATACTTTAAATTCTTTAAAAATTGAGTAATTTCGAATTTCTTAGGTTTTTTATTTAACTTTCTCAAACCAAAATAAAGGAGTTTACTTTCTTTTTCTTTTTCTGATAATTCTTTAATTTTAGCTAATTGAGGAATTATATCAATTGTACAACTTTTTGAAAATTCATCATTATTGTTTTTTAGAATATAAAGAGTAATTATTAAATAAAAAGAATAATCATATTCAGGAAAAAATTTATTAATATAAAATATATTTGCAGCCACATTTAATTGATATAATAAAGGTATATATTTAATTTCATCTTTTATATTATTTTTATTGGCTCTAAGGTCAATAAAATCTAAAAATAATTTTTTATAAGATCGAAATATTTTTTTATCGTCAGGAAGCAATAAATAAATAAAATTATCAAAAATAATATCTAAATACAAATTAGGTTTTTCTAAAAATATAACTGAAAGAAAACAAAAAATATATTTTTTTATTTGTTGACTAAAATCTTCTTTTATGATTTGATAATTAACATAAAACCTTTTATTAATTTCATTAACCAAGTCAAAAATGTCTGGTGTTTTTGAAAGTAAAAGTAATAGAATTTCATAGTATGAATAATCATATATATTTTCTCTCAAATAGTAGATTACATTACCTCCATATTTTAAATTATTCTTTTTAAAATTTTTTTTAATATAATTTTTAATAAAATCAATTATTTTCTTTTTATTATTTTTATTTGCTTTGCTTGAGCAGATTGCTCTAAGAGCCATTTGTGGTCCAATCAAAGTTTTATATTTTTTATATTTTTCTTCTTCTTTTTCTTCTTCTTCTTCTTCTTCTACTTTAAAATCATTTTTACCTTCATTATTTCCATAAAATAAATTCTTTTCAAGATTTTTAAATTCTCTTTTAATTAATTCTTCAATTATTGTTTTATAATTTCCATATTCATTGATAATTGAATCAAAAGTAGGAATTAAATTTGAATAATTGTTTTCGTATTTAAGAATACTTTCTCCATATCTTTCATCATCTGAATATAAAATAAATAATTCATTATTTCTTTGAGAAATAAATTCTGATAATTCAGGAATTTTTTCATTTAAAATTAAATATTTAAATAAATAATATTTTCCTTTAAAAGAATTTATAAAACAAATTGCTCTTCCAATTGTATTTATTGCTATTTTATAAAATTTTTTTGAATTAGGAAAATTTGAAGCTTTATAAAATTGTTTAAATAATTCAATTAATTGTTGATAATCACATTCTTTTTCATTTTTCTTTAAATTATAATATGAATAATAATTAAAAATTTTATTAAAATAAATTGAAGTATTCATATTACAATAATGATAAAAAGAATAATAATCTTGTATTTCAGGTCCATAATCAAAATGATTTCTTTTTGTTATAAATCCATTGATATTAAAATTTTCATTTTCATTTTCATTATTTAGAGAAGAATACAAACTTAATTCTAATTTTTGAAATTTTTGATTTTTCATTATATTTATTGCAGGTAAAACAAATTTTAAATGATTAAAACCATTACTATTTCCTTGAAAATTAGTTTTTACTAAACTCTCTTGCTGTTTAAAATCACAACAATCTAATATTAATTCAATTATTTCACATTTCCCTTCAAATGGTAAATAAGGATTTAAAAATACTGTTTCAATAAAATTTTTTTTTCCAGCATTTCTTGTATAATATCCTGAATAACAACTAAAATTTAAATCATTAAAATCTAAGTCTTCTTTTGAAATATTTTGAATTATTTCTTTGAATAGTTTTTTACAATAATTTTTTTCAGATAATCTTTTTGATTTTTTACTCTTTTTATTATAAAAATTTGCATTCAAAATTACATATTCAAAATGGTCTAAAGGAATATTTTCTAAATTTGAAACATAATTCGTAAAAAAAGAAAAAAGTTTTTCATAATCTGCTCTCCTTTTTGAATTTTTATATAGGTAATTTAAATAATTAAATTGTAAATTTTCAATATAAATTGTGTTTTTCACAAATTTCTTAAATTCATTTTCTAATTGTTCTTTCTTTTCTGTTAATTCTTTTGATTTTTCTTCAAAATTTTTTGATTCTTGATCGAGATTATCTAATTTTTCTTGAATAATATTTAATTGTTCTTGTAAAATATCTGATTTTTCTTTGATAATATTGAATAATAATTTATAAATTTTTTCAAATTTACCTTTCTTTATTTTTTGAATACTTAATTTGTTTTTATTCAATAAATCTTTTATCATTAATTGATCTTCAATTAATAATGAATTAAAAGTTGATGAACATTTTTTAATAACAAAAGCCCAAAAATTATGATAATTTATATATTGTATTTCATCTTGAAATATTTTATCATATATTATTTTTGTACACTTCATCATTAAATTGATGATATTTAAGCCATAATAATTTTTATATGCTAGTAATTCTTCAGTTATTAAGAAATTATCTTTTAATTTCACAAAAATATTGAAAAAATAAATATTATTTGAATAACCAACAAATTTATGTAAGAAAGTATTCATATTATAATCAATTGCTAAAAGGTGTTCTTTATGTTTTTCAAAAAAATCTTTAAAATTTTCTTCATATATTTTATCATGATTTTTTGAATCAAAAACGATTGCAAAATATAAATAAAAAATTGTGTTTCCTGAAATCCTTTCTAAATAATTAGTATCTTTTAATAAATTTTCTGATTGTTCAAAAAATTCTTTAGGTTTATTATAAAATAATTCTATTACAGAATCAGGAATAAAATTTATATCTTTTTTTTTATTCCTACCGATATCCTTTTTAATTGTCTTTGGAAATAATTGTCGAATTTCTGAATATTCTTTTTCAAAAAAAATCATTTGATTATAAATGTATTTAAAATTTAATTTTTATTTATTACTTTTTTAAGGAATAATATTATATCTATCATTAACTTAATGCGAGTAAACAATAGAATAAATTAAAAAGTAAAGAAAAATCAAAAAAATTTTCAAAAAAATTTATTTAATTCACTGTTTTTAATTTTTTTATAATATATGATGTTGAAAATAAACAAAAAGTCTGAAAAAAAAAATACAGAAAAACTACAAAAATTAACAATGAATACAACAAAGGAAGAAATATCATCAATAGAAAAAGATGACAATAAAACACAAAATCAAGAATTTAAAAATATTGAAAAAGATAAAAACCCAATAAATGCAATATTTGGACTGAAAAAAAGGATTATTATAATTAATTACAAACAGTCTATTAACATTTATGATTTAAATATGAAATTAATTCAAAAAATTCATAAAAAAACTGAAAATGATGATGATAATATATTTGAATGTGAAAATGGAAATATAGTATATTATAATAAAAACAATTTTAAAATAATTGAATTAACTGAAAATAATAAAAGCTATAATATTTTGAGAAATTCAAAACTTGAAATTTTATTTTGTTCAAAATGGGACAAAAGTGGAATTATTTTATCTTCAGGAAAAAAAATATTTATTTATGATATAGTAATAAATAAATATAAAGAAATTTATTCTCATGAATTTGACTTTGAAATAAATGAATTATATCAATTAGATGAGGATAAAGTGATACTAAAAAATAATAATTTATATATTTATGATTTAGAAAATGCATCTTTGACTTCTATTTATAATAATATTTATTGGTCTAATTCAATTTTATTAACAAATGATATTTTATTAGGAAAAAATAATAATAGTTCTGGAAGTCCAAGTATAATGTTAATATCTTTATCAATTCGAAATATTATAGATGAAATTAGATTTCCTTTTAATAAAAAGTTAGATTTTCAATTATCTTTTGATAAAAAATATTTATTTTGTATTGTTGATTATGATACAACAAATATAAAAATTGAAATATTTAAATTTGATCAAGAATGTGATGACTTTAAAAATGAACAATTTTATTTATTTAAAAATAATATTCTTTCAATAAATAATTTATCAAATGAAAAATTTTCAGTTTTGGATAAATCAGGTAACTTACATATATTAAATTAAAAGTGGAAAATATAGGGATAATAAAAAATAATAAATATTTAAAATAATATAAAAAAAATAATTTCAATTATTAATTTTTTTCTCATTGGATTCACTAAAAAAAAATATATTTTCTTTTTTTCCTGAACCTTCGATTTCAAATTTTTCAAAACAATGAATATTATTATCATGAAGACAAAAAACATAATTATTACTTATACTATAAATTTTTTCAAAATGAAAAGGAACATGAACATTAATAGAATCAAATTTATTTAAATCCCAGCATTTAGTTTCATTTTTTTCTCCAGAAGTAAAAATAAATATATTATTAGATAAAAATAATATATTATTAGAGCAAATATCTACAATTTTTTCTTTAAATCCAATAAAAGTTTTTAGACAATTATTATTTTTACAATTCCAAATTTTAATTTCTAAATTTAAACTTGAAGAAGCAAATAATTCAGAGTTTAAAGAATATAATAAATTTATTTTTTTATGAATACCAACATTTTCTAATTCATTTTTTGATTGAATAATTTGATTAATAAAACTATATTTAAGCAATTTATCACTTTCTTTAAAAACAAAAATTTGATAAATTCCACATTGAATAGCACTTAAAAAAGAAGCTCGAAATTCTTTTTTAGATAAAGATTTATTATTTTTTTTATCTAATTTCATAAATTCACCTTGCAAAGAAATTGAATAAATTTCATTTAAATTAATTCCACTTGAAATATTATCAATTGGTTTTTTTGATTCTTCAAAAATACTAGTAATATTAAAAGGAGGTGAAGTATTCCATATGACAATTTTACCATCAATTCCACCTGAAGCAAAAGTATTTTTATCTAATAAATTTAAACAATTTATTTTTCCTTGATGACATGGAATTGAATTTATTATTTTAAATGTTTTTATATCATAAATTTCTATAGAATTATCTATTGAAACTGCTAAATTACTATCATTTATTTGTATTAAATTATTTATCTGAGAAGATGCTGGAAAAGCATTTTCATCTTTATATACTAATATATTATCTGGGAGAATTAAAATTGATTGATTTTTTAATGAGTTTTTTATTATATAATAATTATCATCTATATCTTTTTTCTCATTGAATTTAGGAATATTCATTTTTGAAAACTTTGAATTTGATAATAAATTAAGATAGGAATTATAATTTGAGAATGGTTTTGTAATTTTATAATTAATTAATAATTTTCTTATAAAATTTAAAATTGAATTATTTATTTTTATTAAAGTATTTAATTCATTTTCAATATCATTTTTGTAATTATTAAATTGATTAATTTTTTTTTCAATATGTGATATATATAAATTAACTTTTTCTTTTAATTTTTTTTCTAATTCTTCTTTTTGTTTTATAATATTTTCATCAAATAAATTTTCATCAAATGATTTAAAAATATTTTGAATTCTTTCTATTTCATGATTAGAATGAAACATTTTAATACATTCATCACATAAGCCATCTTTACAGGTTTTACAATAAAATTTTTGATGATTTCCAAAATGAAACTTACAATTTTTGAATAATTTAATTTCTCTATCTATAAATATATGTTTTCGTTTATCTTTATGAAAATTATTTAAACATTCTAAACAAAAAAATCTCATACATTGTAAACAAAATTTTTCTGGTTTATTTTTACCACAAAATATACACATTGAATCGTTCTTTATTTTATCTATTTTTTTTGATTTATTTTTTTCTATTTGAAATTCTAAAAAATCTTTTAAATAATTTAAATCATTCTTTCCACATAATTCGCAATTAGTCAATATTTTTGGTTCTGGTTTATTGAAGATTATTTTAATCTCTGGTATTATATTACAATTTTCACATAAAAAAATTTTATCTAAATTTTCCATAACAATATCTTCTTTTTTTTCTTCTGGAGTTTCATTGATTTCCATTAAATATTATTATTATTATTTTAAAAATAATTAAGAAAAATATTAACTTTAAATTTTTAGAACATTTTTAACTATTTTATTAATTAATTACTAATTTTAAAATGTCAGATTCAGATTCAGATTCAGATAAATTAGAAAAATACCCAACATCAGACAAAAAAAGCAATGGAAAACAAAAAACAAAAACAATAAAAGCAAACTTAATTTGTAATAATATAATAGATGAGAATATAATTTTACCAAAAGATTATCAAAATTTAAAAAAATTAATAACTTATGAATATTCATTCAATGACCCTTCAATTAACATAAATACATTTAAAATATTTTATAATAATGAAAATGAAAATCAAGAGATTAAAAATGAAGATGATTATCAAAATTTATTGGAAAAATTCTGTGAATTCGATTTAGAAAAAAGAATAATTATTATTGAAGTAAATGAATCAAACAATCAAAATGATGAAGATAATGAAAATGGAGAAGAAGAGAATGAAGATTTTGAATCTAAGTGTGAAAAAATAATAAATGAAGAAATAGATATTTTAGGAATAAATATTAAAGCTTTAATACTTAATGATGAAAAATGTATGAAAATGAAAGGACCAAGATATAAATTGAATCATAGTGTTCATAATCATAAATGCTTGGGTTGTAAAAAATTACCTATTATTACTGGATATTTATATAAATGTACTATTGAAGACAATTATTATTGTAATCGTTGTGCACTTACTCATAATCATCCTACTTTCCAAATACCTTAAATTTATGAAGGATATTTAAAAAATTAACTTTTAATTTTATTGTTTTTAAAAGTTTTTTTTAAAGGATATTAAAAGTTTTTAAAATAATAAATGGATAAAAAGAGAAAATTAATAAAAATTATTAAATAAAAAAAATAATAATAAAATAATTTAAATTTATTAAGAAAATGTCCCTTTCACCTGATAGAAATAATTTACCACTTTTAGACTCTAATATAATTCCTTTATGTTATCAAAAATTACTTTTAAATGGAACATCAAAACAATTAAAAGAGAATATAATTAAATTATTAAATGAGATAAATAATTTAAAAAAACAAAATTCTGATTTAAAAGTAAGAAATGCAGCATGCAGTTATGCAGAAATTCAATTATTAAATGCTGAAAGAAAAATAAAAGATATTCAAGAAGAAAATAATAATAATCTTGAAAAACAATATAAAGAACAAAAAAAATTAGAAAAACAAATAGAGGATATGAAATTTCAAAAAGAAAAAGATGAAAAGAAAAATCTTAAAAATATGGAAATTTTTAATCAAAGAATTGAAATAATGAATCAAGTTGAATTAGAAAATTCTATAAACAAAGAAGAAATAAAAAATTTAAAAGAAAAAAATGAAAAATTAAAGAAAGAACATCAAAATTTATTAAGAAAGCAAGAAGTAAGAAATGAAATTAAATTTAGTAAATTAAAAAAAAAAATGATTGATAATTTAAAAGAAACTCAAAAAAATGTTACAAAATTAAATATAGAATATATGGATGTTAGTAATAAATTAACTTTATTACAAAATAATGAATTAATTATGCAAATTGAATATCAATCAAATAAAATTGATGAATTAGAAAAAAATAATAAAATATTAAAAGATAAAATTTTTTCTTTAGAAAATGAATTAGAAATTCATAAAAATGTAGAAATTAAATTGGCAAATAAAATAAAAAAACATTCTTTTAGTCAAAATTTAAGTCTTGAGACAGATTATAATAAAAGTAATTTTAGTAATGAAATTAGTTTAAAAAGAAATAAAAAAAATTCAAAGAATTTTATTAATAACAAATTAATGAGTTTTTTAAGTACAAATAAATCTTCTCTTTATAATGATTCTGCTGTTCTTATTTCTGGTCAAGAAAAAAAAATAATTAATTTAGAAAAAATTATTCAAGATAAAAAAAATGAAATTGAAAAATTAAAAAATCAATTATCTGGCTCTAATCTTAAAGTTTTAAATTATGAAAATAAATATAGTGGATTATTTAATTTTTTCGAGGATTGTCTTAATAAATTTTTTGAAGATGAAGAATTAAAAGAAAATCAAAACTTTTATATTAATCTCGATTTAATTAAGAAATGTGATTTTACAATTTTTTCAAAAGAAGAAAAATATAGTTTATTAATATTAATTATGAAATATTTATTACCAATTGTAAATTTAAATTTTAATGCAAGTTGTAATATAGGCAATAATATATTTAAAACTAATTTGAATGTCATTAATAGAAAATTTAATCAAACAAATAATTTTTTAAATGATGAATATTTAAGAAGAGCATTTGTAGGAAAAAGTAATAGATTAAAATCAGATTTAAATTTAAAAAGTTTAACATCATATTATAATAACTCAATTCCAGTAATGAAAAGAGAAAGAAATCAATCAAAAATAAAATTAGAGCCTAAATATAAATCTTTAGTAAATGAATAATAATATAAATAACTACAATAAAAAACATTATTTTAATATAAAAAAAAAAAAATTAAAAACAAAATATAATATAAAAAAAAAATAATATAATAAAAAAAATTAAAATATAATGAATTTTAATATAACTAATCAAAATGAAAAAATATATAAAAGAAAAAAATGTTAACAAATAATCCAATAATAAAGGATGCATCATTAGTTAACAGTATAAATCAAAAAGGAATAAACACAGCAAACACAGGATTAAACATAGATAGACAAGTAATAATAAGTAATTACACACAAGAAACAATAGATAGATGTTGGAAAGCATTATCAACAAATATAGCACAAAATTATTATACTGGAAAAGGAACTTACATAAAAGGTTTTGGAACTTTCACATATAATAATTATAATGTAAATTTAGAAGGAACAACTAATCAATATATTAGAGATAAAAAAGCTAAAACTCCTATTTTTATTGTTTCTAATGAATTTGATGATAAATTACAACCTGGTGAATTTACTAGACAAAAAGGTATTATTTGCTTTAATCAAAAAGAAAATAAAGATGTTAATATTGTTAAATTAAATTATGCTGAAATTGCTTATTCTGTTTCTTTATCTAAAGATGAAGTTTTTAATTTAATTAAAAATTTAATTAATTTTATTGGAGATTCTATTAGAAATCATAATTTTATTAGTAAAAATTTACCAGGTGTTGGTACTTTATTAACAAGAGGTAATATTATTTGTGTTAGATTTGATGATAATATTATTAATGGTTCTAAATTTCAAAATGAAAAATTAACTTTGACTAAAAAAAATATTCAATTAAAAATGGATATGGATCATGCTCAAAATGTTATGGCAAAAGATTTATTAAATCCTTATAAAAATGTTGAAGATTTAAGACCAAAAGATTCTCTTGTTACTAATTTAGAAAAAAGTGCTGATGATTATTTAAAAAATTATTATGATATTAATGTTAGAGATTTTCCTCAACATGAAGTTAAAAATATTTATAATGATATCAAATATAATAAAACTTGCCAATTTAATTTTATTAATGATGCTAATCAAAAAAGTATTAAATTTAAGAAAAATGTTATTGCAAATCCTTTAAGTTATCTTGATATAGATGTTATTAAATCTATTGAATTTTTTAAAGGAGTTATGATTTCTAATATGAAAAATTATGATAAAAATAATACTGGAAATATTACTAAAGATGAATGTATAAATGCTTTTATGTTAAGTAATATTAATAATAAAATAGATATTAATGTTGCTAAAACTATAATTGATTATTATAATAAATTAAATAATGTTGATTATATGAAATTTATTGCTAAATTAGTTAAAGATTGTAGAATTATGATATTAAAATCAAATGGTAAAATTACTAATACTAATACTACAATGGGAAATTATGAAAGTTTCAGAAGGGAAAATTTCTTTAGTAATAATAAATCAAATAAATTTAAAAGAACAAATTCAAATTCTTCAAGTTTATCAAAAAATAGAGCAAATAGTTCAAATTTAAAAACACATTCTAAAAACTTTAATAGTACAGGATTTAATCAATCATTTAATAATAATTCAAGAAGAAATTCAGGTAATTTAACTCAAAGTCAAAGTTTAAATACAAGAAAAAATTCAAAAAGTTTTAATCAATATGAAGAAGAAAAAAATAATCCAATGGCAAAAAGTGCAAATAACTTTTTTTCAAATAGAAAAAAAGAAACAGAAGATAATAGAAAAAGATTAATAACAATAACATTATTATTACCAGAATTAAAGAGAAAATATTTTACTGCATTAGATCAAAATATATCTTATAGAGAATTTATGAATATTTTAAATAAATATGATATAAGTTATCCAGCAGATAAAATAATAAATTTATTACATTTTCTTGATATTCCAGATATAGAAGCTTTTACTTTAAATGAATTTGAATCTCATTTAAATGCATGTAAAATTTTAACATCAAATGTAACTCCAGATGAATTAAATGAAATAATGAAAAAATTAAAAGATATTTGTTTTATAAATGGAGGTGTTAATTTCTTTTTTAATAATGAAAAAAATCCAAAAGATACAATAGATTTAACTGGATTTGTTAATTTATTTAAAGAAAAAACTAATTATAATGGAGAATTATTAGTACATGTTTATAATTATTTAGTTAAAACAGATAGAGAATTTAATATGAATGATTATAAAAATTATTTTGATAATCCTAAATTAAAACCTGCTTTTGATGAAACATATTTCCAAAATGTTATGAGAGATATAAATCATAATATTGAAAAATTACATTTAAAAGTTGATGAATATTTCTCTCATTTAATTCAATATAATTTAAGTACTCAAGATAATTTAATTACAAGACCTAATTTTATTAAATATATGCAAAAAGAAAAATTAAATTATTCAGCTGAAGAATTAGATAAAATTTTTGATTATATTGATACTAAAAAAGATAATGTTATTGATAGAGAAGAATTTTGTGGTAAATTAAATTTCGTTAATCAACCTTTAACAATTCTTCAAGATATAATAAAAAGATATAAATTAGATATTGAAGATTTAGCTCATAGAATGAATATAAATATGAATAAAAATGAAAAATTAGATTTTAATACTTTCAGAAGTAAAATAAAAAAATTAGATTATACTTTATCAAATGAATTTATTCAAAAAATATTTGATTCTTTAGCAAATAAAGATTTAAATGGTAAATTTGTATATACAAAGAATTTCTTAGATGAAATAAATTATGTAAAACCAGCATCATCATATAAAAGTTTAACAGAAAAATATATAAATACAGTAAAAAATAAAATATCATTTGATGATTTAAAAACTCAATTAGAAAAATTTGATCAAAATTCAATGGGAACATTAACTAAATTAGAATATGTTTCAGCAATGCAAAGTATATTTCCTGAATTTTCAGATGATGATCATATGAGATTTGTAAGAGTAACTAATATGTTAGATTCAAAAGGAAATATAATATATCCAGAATTATTAAATTTAATATATTATTTCAATAAAGAAAAATTAAATGATCCATTTATAAAATTATGTCAAATTTTAAGTAATATATTACAACATGATTGTAAAAATCAAATAGATAAATTAATGGTATTTATTCAAACAAATGGTCAATCAACTCAAACTTCTAATTTAGTAAGACCAAAACCAATATTAATTGATCAAATGAAAAGTTTTATTAATAATTGTGAATCTGGAATTCCAAGACAAGTTATTTGTAAATTAGATATTGATGCTGATGGAGTTATTTCATATGAAGATTTAAAATGTATTTTATTAAGATTTACTACTACTTCTTTCTTTAAATATACTAATGATTCTACTATGCCAAAAATTAATTTATTTTCTAAAGAAACAATGTCTGATAATAAATTTAAAGCTATTGTTAAAAAAATTAAAGGTTTTATGAAATTAAAAAATATAACTGAAGTTGGATTATTCCATAAATTTGATAGTAATCATGATGGTTTTATTTCTAATGTTGATTTTAATTCTGTTATTGATGAAATTTTACCTTTAAGTCCTGCTTTAAAAGATCAATTTTTTAATTATTTAGATTTTTATCATAATGGTTTAATTGATATGGAAACTTTTCTTTTTAGATTTAAAGATTATGATACAACAAGCACTATTGTTCAAAATAATAATCATATTGAAAATATTATTTTAGAAGCTATTTCTGATTTTATTAGAAAAAATAATAATTTATCTGATAATGAAATTTTTGAAATTATTGATAAAGATTGTGATGGTGTTATTAGTATTGATGATTTTAAAAAGTTTATTACTGATAATTTACAAATTTCTAAATATGAATATAATGATTATAAAATTGAAAGAGTTATGATGAGTATTTCTTTATCTAAAAATAAACAAATTGGTTTAAGTGATATTAGAGAATTAATTAATCAAGCAAATATTTCTTCAAAATCTGGTCATGATAATATTAATTTAAAAGATATATTTAAAGTTACTGCTAATCAAAATTTATCTAATTTAAAAAAAAATAAAGAATGGACTAATGATATTATTGAAAGATTTGGTATGTTTATTAGTGAAAAATTTAATAGTATTAAAGATTTCTTTAATGAATATTCTGAAGGAAATAATAAATTTAAATTTTCAGATTTATTAAAATTCCATGAAAAAAATTATGAATTATTCAATAATGGATTTAATTTAACAAAAGATGAATTATTATCACTTTTCACTACTTTAGATAGTCATAAAAAAAATTATTTAACTTTAATGGATTTAGAAAATAAATTACAAATATTTGATTTTTATAAAAAAATGCATATTGATGTAAAAGGATTTTTACAACAAAACTTTTATAATGGAATAGATGCTTTTAAATTCTTTTGTAAATCTAAAAATAATATTCAAAAAACAGATCCAAATAATCCTGAAGGTGAAGATTTAACAAAAGATTCAATTACTTTAAAAGAATTTTTTGATGCATTTGATATATTTTTCCCTAAAAAATATGAAACAAATACTATATTAAAATATTTAAATAAATATTTTGGAATTACAACAAGTGTAGATTTAAGAGATAAAAAAGATACAATTTCATTTAGTGAATTTAATAATATTTACTTTGATAAATTTAGTTCAAATGATGAATTTTTAGCTAAAAAATTTGGAAATACAAAATTAATGACAAATCGTCATTTACAAATTGAACCAAATCCTCTTTTAGTAAAATCTGAAAATAATTTTTATTATAGTAATTTATTCAAGAAAAAATTTGATAGTTTAAGTACACCATTTGATAATGATCCTTTAAATAAAATTAAAAGAGTTGTTTGTTCTTCTAAATTTAATTTAAATAAATTTTTCGAAAATGCAGCTTTACATTGTGATAATAAAGATTTTATTGTAAATAAATTCCAATTCAGAAATATTATAAAAGATTTATCAATAGGATTAACTAATTTAGAAATAGATCAAGTAATGTTAAAATCAGGAAAAGTTACATATGATGGAAAATTAAATTTAAGAGAATTTATAAGATTTTTATATAATCTAAATCCATATTTAAATGAAGGATTATCAAATACTTCAATAATAATAGGAGAAATAAAAGCTTTAATATATAAATATTATTCAAGTCCAATTATATGTTTCCAAAATAATGATATTAAACATGAAGGAAAATTAGATTTTGAAAAATATAAAAATTTGATATATGATATGTATAGAAGAGATGAAAGACCTTTACCAAACTTTACTTTAATAAAAAATTCATATGATATAATTGATTTAAGAAAAGATGGAATTATTGATATGAATGAATGGATGAGAAGTTTTGGTTCATTTAATGGAAAATTAGATTATACAGTAGAAAAAGTTTCAAATGGATTTGAATTTTATGATAAGAAATTTAAACAAAAAAATAACTTTAAAAATACAAATGTAGTAGATCATAGTAGAAAACAATTAAGAGAATGGGAAAGTTCAAATGATATATGTGATTTTTATAAATTTATAAATAAAAATAGAAAAAGAATAAAAGAACAAATTAAAAAATTAAATTATGCTTTAGATGCAAATGGAGGAACATTAATTCAAGGAGATAATTTAGTAAATATATTAAAAGATATGATGCCAAAAAATAAATTAACTCATACTCAATGGAAAATGTTTGTTAATGTTGCAAAAAGTGATTTTGCTGAAAATTTAGTTGATATTGAATTATTTTTTAAAATTTGTGAAGTAACTTCAAGAAATTTAAAAAGTCATCCTCGTGTTATTAAAAATAAAAAAATTGAAAGTATTGAATTTAACCCTATGACTACTAATCCAAATGGTGTTGCTTATAAAACTACTACTAATGGATTTTATTATAATAGAAGAAGTAATAGTATTAATAGAGAAATAAATAATTTAAATTTTAGCTATAATGATGCTTTAGTTAGTAGAAAAAGTAATAGAAATTATAGCAGTAAATTACCTTCTTTTGCTTAGTTTTTTTAATTTTTATATTTAATTTGTTAAAAGTGGATTTTTTATTTTTTTGGATTTTTAATAAAATGAAAAAAATTTTTTAAAATGTTTTTATTTTTTCATACTAAATATTTTATATTTATAATATTAATTTCTAAATATTTTTTTTGGTGTAATCTTTTATATATATTCATTTTTTTTAAAAATAAATAAATGAGAACTAGGCAAAAAATTTTAAAGTTGAGTACTTATACATCAACTCCAGATTTAAAAAAGGAAGAAACAATATCATATATAAGATCATATATAAATAAAGCTTTAGAAGATTTAAATTCAAATTTTTATCAATCGACAGTTAAAGAAGAATTAGATAAAATAAAAGAAAATTATACTCCAAAAGATCACTCTGAAGAATATATAATTGAACCAGGAGAAATTGAATATAAATCAAATTATCCATATATATTTAATGATGAAATTAAATATGGTATTTTAGCTGATATAAGAAATAGTTCAAATGAAAGAATAGACAAAATCGAAGATACTGTTGAAAAAATGTATAAAAAATTAGAGCATATTAAAGATAAATTAAAAATTAACGACAGAAGCTTAAATGAAAATAAACAAAAAAAATTATATGAAAAAATGATATTTGATAATATTTCATTAAGTAATACAATTCAAACTATGAGTGATAGTAATCATAGTAATAATAATATTAATGAAAATGATTTGAATAATAAAAAAACTGATATTGTGAATATTATTTCTTCTTTAAAATTAAATCCTCATGTTTATTTTGTAGAAAAAAAACATAATAAAAATAATTTAAAAGATGAAAAAGAAAATAAAAGAATATTATTCGCTGATAGTGATAATGAAATTAATAAAAATGTAAATTCTGAATCTTCAGTTTTATCAACTGATAGAAAAAGTAAAGGTAGCTTTGTTGTTAATGTAAATAAAAAGAAATAAATCTTTATTTTAATTATTTTTTATTTTTATTTTTTAGGTTTAATAAATAGATTTTTAATATTAAACATAAATATTTTTATGAAAATTATTTTAAAAAGACAACATTTCCTTTTACTTATTAAAGTGTTAAAAATAATATTTTTTAAAACTTATTTTTCCATAAAATAAATTTAAAAATAAATAATTTACACATAAAATAGAAGAGAATAATAAAATTCAATTATCATAATATATCAATTAATTTTTTTTATTTCCAAAGACCAAATAATAACAAATAAGATTATCTTTAAAATTAACAAAAGATATTCCAACATATTTTGCTTTATCATTTAAAATATTTTTTCTTCTTGAAAAATTATTTCCAGTATCATCAACAATTTGTAAAATTGAGCTTATTTCAGTATTATCATTGCAAATATCATAATGAAATCCTAAAATATTATAATTATCTTTTGTTTCTTGCATTTTTTTTTTTAAAATTCCTTCAATAAAATCAAATGATGTACAATCAACATTTCTT
Organism: Isotricha sp. YL-2021b; assembly: GCA_023805745.1. NCBI lineage: Eukaryota > Ciliophora > Litostomatea > Vestibuliferida > Isotrichidae > Isotricha > Isotricha sp. YL-2021b. The sequence continues at coordinate 10,350 of JAJJKW010000417.1, read as the reverse complement.
TTCTCATTTTCTAAATTTATTTCTAATTTCAAATCATTATTTAATTCAAGTGGTTCTAACATTTTTTGGGAATATAAACATTTAATACAATCATTAAATACAATTTCCCCTTTATTAAGTAAAGAAAATACTTTATTTCCACAATCAATTAAAAGTTGTTTTTCTTTTATAAATATTTTTGATTTATACATTTCTATTTTCTCAATAATTGACATTGGATTTGTTCTTATTTTATTTATGCATTCAAACATTTGATAAATTAAAATATTATTATTTTGATTTTTTTTTGAAAAGTCACCACTAAAATTAGTATCAATTGTATTTTCATTATTTGAACCATTATTGATAATTTTTAAATTACTTTTATTTGAATTTATTTCAGGATTTAATAATTGATCTTTAATTATATCAGAATTTTTATTAATTGAACATTGACATCCCATTATAATAATTACTTAAAAAAATTTTAATAAAATATAAATGAATATCAATTGTATTAAATATTATTTAAAGATCAATTTTTTTTCTCAACAAAATGGAAGGTAAATTACTAAAATGGACAAATTATTTTCAAGGATGGCAAGAAAGATTTTGTGTTTTAAAAGGAGCAATTTTTTCTTATTATATTCCAAATAGTGAAAGTCATATGCCAAAAGGGAGAGTCCATTTAGCAATTAGTACAATTAAAGAAAATTTAAATAATAAAGATAATTTAACAGAAGAAGAAAAAAATAATGATTTAGGTTTTGAAATTAATACTGGTTCTACTATTTATTTTTTTAAAGCTAATAATATTGAAGAAAAAAATAAATGGATTAAAATCATGAAAAAAAATAAAGTTGAAGCTGAAAAAAATATAAAAGAATTAGTGGATAAAAAAAATAATGATGATAAATATTCTCAATTAAAAGATTATATATCAAATATAATTACAGAACAAAATATAAATTCAAATCTAGGAAATAAATTAAAAGAAGCAATAAATAGCATTGATAATAATCAAATTTATCACCCAATTTCAAATAGATTAAAAAGTAGAAATCCATTATCAATTAATATAAATAATCCATTATATTCTCTTAAACAAAATAATAAAACAGATTTAATAAATTTCAAAAAAAATAAAATTTGTTTAACAAAAAATGAATCTCATCATTTAAGAATAAATTCAACAGAAGAATTTTATTCTTTATCAGATGAAGATGAAATTGATAATGAAATAAACAATAATAATAATAAAAATAATAATTATAATAATAATATTAATAATGATAAATATAAAACATCTGTAATAAATTTAAAAAAAACATTACCATCATTTAAAAAATCCTTTTATGACCCATTATATAACTACAAAAAGAGAAAAAGTCTTCCAGTAACATGTAAAAAATTAAATTATAATGTATGGGAAATATTAAAAGGTTCAATAGGAAAAGATATAAATAGATTTACAGTACCAATATTTTTAAATGAACCAATATCAATGTTACAAAAATTATGTGAAAATTTCCAATATGCAACATTATTGAATAAAGCAGCATATGAAGATAATCCATATAAAAGATTAGCATATTCAGCATGTTTTTGTGTAGGAGCATTTTCAATGAATATATATAGAGCAAAAAAATTTTTTAATCCAATATTATATGAAACATATGAATATATAGATAATGATTTAAATTATAGATATTTTGCTGAACAAGTTTCTCATCATCCTGCAATTTCTGCATTATATGGAGAAGGAGATGGTTGGAAAATATATACTAATAATAATGCAAAAGTTAAATTTTTTTTAAATGGTTCTATGCAAGTTGAAGCTGTTGGAAGATGTTATATAAATTTTGAAAGATATAATGAAAGTATTGTTTATACTAAACCTTTTATTAATGTCCAAAATTTAATTTTTGGAACTATGTATATTCAAATTAATGGTAAATTTAAAGTTAGTAATGAAGAAGGTGATATTTGTGATGTTAATATTTTACCTTCTAAAGGAATTGATAGTGGAAAAATGATTGGAACTATAAAAGATATTAATGGTAATTTAAAATATAATTTTGAAGGAGATTGGTTAGATAAAATTAAAATTATTAATCCAGAAACTAAAAACGAAGAAATTTTATGGGAAATTATTCCTTGGGAAAATCAAGAAAATTATTATTATCAACCTATAACTTTTGATTTAAATAATTTAACTGAAGAAATGAAAGTTAAATTACCTCATACTGATAGTAGATTTAGACCTGATCAAAGATTAATGGAATATCAAAAAATTGATGAAGCTGCTTTAGAAAAAGAAAGATTAGAAACCAAACAAAGAAAAGCTAGAAAAATTGATGAAAAAAATGGTATTATTCATAAACCTAATTTTTTTGATGAAACTTATGATGATATTACTGGAGAATTAGTTTATTTTTATAAAGATACTTATTTTGAAAAAAGAAATAATAGAGATTTTAGTGATTTACCTGATTTATTTGGTCAGGATTAGTATGAGTGTAAACTTTCTTTTTTTTTTAAAAAAAAATAATTTGAAATATTAAGGTAATGATTTAGTTTATTTATTATTTAATAATAATGTATATGATAAATAATTTTTATGACATATTTCAATTTAAATATATATATATTTCAATATATTATTTTTTTTTATTGAAAAATTATTTTTTTTTCATAATAAATTAAATAATTATTTCGACATATCAAAAAAGTTTAAATTGGCATTTAAATAAATGAATATTCAAAATTATAAAAACAAATCAATTAACCCAAATAAAATGAAAAAATCATATTCAAATTATAATTCTGCTTCTACTCAAGGAAATTCAACTCCAAAAAAAGAAAAATTAAATAAACAAATATTAAAGCAAAATGATTGTTCAACTGATAAAGAAATAAAACCTTTTAAAGAAGAAAATAATATAAATTCTTTAAATTTAATTTCATCTCCTGAAAAAAAAAATAATCAAGAAGAAAAAAAAATTAAAAATAATATTACTAAACCTTTAAAAACTTTTTGTTTATATGATTCAGATGAAAAGAAAAATTATAGGTTTCTACTTCATCAAGCAAGTAAAAATTTAAATAAAAGTTTTTCAAATATATTAGAAAATCATAATAATAATAGATCATTAAGTTCAAATTCTTTTAATAAAGCTTTAAGTAATTGTTCAATTTATTTAAATAATTCAGGGTTATCAAAAAGAAAAGAATTAAGTAATTTAGGATTTAAATTAAATAAAAATATAAGAGGTATTTCTAACTTTTCTTTAAACAAAAGTTGTTCAAATTTAAAAAAAAAAATAAAAAAAAAATTTTTTGAAAATTCTATCGAAAAAAATAATAATTGTCAAAATTATAAAACTGAAAATGATGATAATCTAAATGATTTATTTGATGAAAATTGCTTTCCTAATGGAAAAAGAAATTTAATTGCAACCTTAAATAAAGATGATTTTTTGAATTGTAATAATAAAAATAATCAGATTATTGATGATAATATTAATTTGAAAGAAAATTTTGATATATGTGAAAATTTAGAACAATTCTTTGTTTTAGAAAATAAAATAAAAGATATATTAAATAAATTAAATACTTTTCAGCCTGCATTCAATGAAAGTTTTGAATGGTTAAATTATTATTTTGATTATAATATTTATAAAAAAATTATAAGCTTATGCAAAGAGCCGAATAATAAAAGAATATTAACTTATATCATTAAAATAGAATTATTATGTTATTGTTTATGTTATCATGTATCATATGACAAACAATTTAATAAAGTTATTTATTCATTAAAAAATATTTTTGAACAAATTCATCTTAATTTTCTAATAATGTTAAAGTTTTTATTACACCAAATAACAATGACATATGATAATTATATTTGGTATGAACAATTATATAATATTATAAAAAGTGAAACTCTAAATTTAAAAGATGAAGAAATAAATGAAAATAATATTATTCAAATTCTAAATCAAAATATAAATCAAATTGGAATATATTATAAATTAATATTAGAAGATATATATTTTATTAATTATCATCCAGAAATTAATAATTATAAATTTCCATCTTCATTGAATTGTTCTCCTAAAGAAAAATTTCAAAATATAAAAGAAATAATTGCATCTTTTTTTTATGATGCTTTTTCTTTTTCAGATATATATTTGATTGAAGATATAAATAAATTTTTCACTTTATTTTTATTTCATATTACAAATCCAAATTCTTCAAAAATGATTTCTTATAAAATAAAATTTCCAAATATTGAAATTCCAAATATAAAAACAAATAAACACAAAATAAAAATTCCTCTATGTTATTTACCAAAAATAAATCCAATGTATAAATATTCATTAGTATTAGATTTAGATGAAACTTTAATTCATATAAAAAAAGACAATAATAGAAAAAGTAAAAGAAAAATAATGATTTTAAGGCCAAATTTACATGAATTTTTATCAAAAATGAAAAAATTTTATGAATTAATCTTATTTTCTTTTGGAACAACAGATTATGTTGATCCTTTAGTAAATATAATAGAAAAAAAAGAAAAATATTTTGAATATAGATTATATAGACAACATGCTAAATTATATGGAAATGATTATGTTAAAGATTTATCATTATTAGGAAGAGATATAAGAAAAATTATTATTGTTGATAATTTACCATATGCTTTTAAATTACATAGAAGTAATGGTATTTGTATTAAAGGATTTTATGGAGATACTATTTCTGATAGAAATTCATTAAAAATTTTAGGAAATATTTTAGAAAAAATAAGATTTGATGCTGATGAAACAAATGATATTAGAGATAGTTTAAGAAAAGAACAACAATTAATTTTTACAAAAATGAATTCTAATTTATACGATAATTATGATAATAACAATGAAGATAATATATAAAATAAAAATAACTATTTTTTTTAAGTTTTTATTTTTTAGGTTATTAATTATTTATATAATATCTTTAAATTATTTTATTATATATATAATTTCATATTATTTATTTTTTTTGTAGGAAAAAAAATAATTTTTTTTTTATTTTAATTCCAAAATAGAATAAATTTAAACAATGATATTAGGCAACGATTCATTAGTAACATCAGGAAGTGAAGAAAGAATAAATCTTTTAAAAAAAGATTTAAGTGGAATAAAAATATCAAAATCAGATGATAATTTAATGAAGCATGTAAAAGTACATAAAAAAAGTTTAGATAGTTTTTTTTTAGGACAACAAATGTATATGAGAGAAATGGAAAGATTAGAAAAGAAAAAAAAATTTATTATAGATGCAAAAAGAAAATTAGAAATTAAAGAAAATAAAACAATAAGAGCAATTCCTAAAATAAATAATAAAAGTCATTTACTTTCTCGTTCTCGTTCAATGGATGGATTAAAAATTGAAGAAAGATTAATTAAAAAAGGTGAAGAAATGAATAAAAAAAAAAGAAATAAAATGATGCAATTAAGCTTTGATTTTTGTTATAAAAGAAATATTAAATCTAAAAAATATAATAATAATAGTCAAAATAGATTTTATTTATTATATAATGATACAAAGAAAAAAGAAGAAGAAAGAAAAAGAATAATTGATAATGTTTATAAAAAAATTTATACTTTTAAACCAAAAATTTCTGAAACATCAAAAAATTTAAGTAAAGAAAAATATGATGCAATTATAAAAAGAGCTAAAGAAAGAAATAAAAAAGTTAAAAATGAAATTGAAAAAAAAAAAGAAAAAATGCTAAAATGCAATAATATAAAAAGAAAAAATAATTATATTAGAAAAAATAATAATATAAATATATCCAATAATAGTAATTATACAAAAGAAGCTTATGAAAGAGAAATAAAAAAAAATATATCTGATTTAAATGATGAAAAATTATGTAGAACTTTAGAGGAAAAAAATAAATGGTTATTACATATTAATCAAATAGTAATGGAAACAAAAAAGGAAAAATATAAAAAATTATTTGATATGTGTGGAGGAGTAAATGATAATTTAATTATAAAAAATATTAAATTATCCAAAATAGATAAAAAAGTTTTAAATGAAGTTACAAATTTATTAGATGAAATAATGCATGGAAATAAAGAATCAATATCTTTTGAAGAATTTTGTAATCAAGCTGATAAATTTTTACCAAAATAAAAAAAAGAATATAAAAAATATAAAAAATAAATATATATATTTATTTATTATATAGATAAGTTAAACTATAATACATTAGTATTAAAAAAATACCTCTTTTCCTAATTCATTTTTATTATTTTTATAAAAATTTATCCATACCTAATTGTTGATAAAATTGTTCATATTGATTTTTAACATTAGTACACATATTTCCAACAGCAGTTTCTTTTCCATTAAATAAATAACAATTATCAAAAACTAAATTCATATCATTACAAAATTCTTTAAAATTACTATAAGAATAATTAGCTAATTTTTTTTTTATAGTAGAAAAATCCATTGGATGTTTTATTATATCAAAATAAGTAGGTAAACCCAATTCTAAAGGGTCAACTGGTTTATAAAATAAATCTGCATCTTTTACTTTCCATAACATTGATATTAATTTTTTTGCATTTTTTTCCCAATTTTCATGTAATAATAATTCTTCATTAATTCCTTTTTTTTCTTTTTCTAATTCTTCTTTTTCAAATAATAATTTAGAAACTTCAGGATAATTATTTTTAAATTCTTCAATTTCATCATTATTTAAAGGAATTTTTTCTCCATTTTCATTTACTTTAACTAAAATATTTTTTTTAGGTCTTTGTATAGAATTAATCATCTCTTGTTTATTTAAAGATTCTTCTTCAGGAGTTTTTTTATTTTTTTTTTTTTTATTTTTATTTTCATTTTTATTTTTATATTCTCCTTTAATTCCTCCATTTTGAATAAGTAATTCCATAATTTTAATTTGATTCATTTTTTCAGCATAAGAAACAGGAGTATATTTTCTTTTATCAAATTTATTTATATATAAACCATTTTTAATTAATAATTCAACAATATCATAATGGCCTTGTCTAATAGCATAAAAAACACAAGTTTGACCATATTTATCTTCTAAATTAACATTAGCTCCTTGTTCAATTAAATATTTACATATATTTAAATGACCTTCTCTACAAGAATAATATATTGGATGTTGACCATAAATATCTTTATCATTTATTGGAACTTTACATTCTTCAACTAAAAATTTACAAGTTAATAAATTTCCTTCTCTTGCTGCATAATATAAACATGTTTGTTGATGTTTATCTTTAAATAATGGATCTACTTTTAATTCTTTAAAATATTTACATATTTCTAATGCTGCTTCATCATTTTTTATTATTGATGCATTAAAAAATGCATTTTGATGATTTTCTTTATCAATTAATTCTTTCATGTCTAAATTGTAATTTTTAATTTTGTTTTTTATTAAGTTTAAATCTCCATCTGTTATTGAATTTAATATCATTTTTACTAAAGTACTATCCTCCATTTTATATTTTTCTTTTCTTTTTAGGAATAAAATAAAAAAAATTTTAAATCAAAAATTTTAAATGCTTGAAATTAATTTTTTTTTTAATTATTTTTTATATATTTATTTATTTATTTTTAATTTTTTGCCAAGTGAAAAAAAATAAGAATTATTTTATTTATTTTAAATAATAAATTTTTATTTTCCAATATTATTTTTATTTATTTTTTCATAAAAACTAAAAAATAAATATAGAAAAAAAAAATAACAAATAAATATTAGTTTTTACTCAGGAACAACATTTTTATTTTCATTTTCTTGATTGACAACATTAGTAGTATTTTTTTTATTTTCAAATTGATTTTCAATATATTTTAAATTACTTCTAACCATAAAATCATCTAATTTTTGTGCATAACTTTGTTTAGGAAATAAAGTAGAAGCAATAGTATTAGTAAAAGGTTTATTAGATTTTTCTACAATTGTTTCTTGAAAAGATTTTAAATTAGGATTAATTGGAGGTTCTTTTCTTTTTAATTTTTCAATAGGAGGAATAATATTTTGATCATGAATAAAACCATAAAATGGATTTGGTTTTTTATATTTATCACTATCAAATTTTATTGTATCATCTACATAAGGTAATTTACCAAAATCAATATTATTTATATCTTTACTATTATTCATACTATTTCTAGGAGAATTATTTACAGTTTTTGGAAAATGAGTTTGACTTAAAGAAGATTTATGAATATTATTAAAATTATTATTATTTCTTTGAGTGATATTTTTATTTAATAAATTTATTCTTTTTCCTGGAACAGAAGTATTAGCACCATTTCTATTTAATAATTTATTTCTTTCAATAAATTGTTTAATTTCCTCATTTCCTAAATAATTATATTTAGGTCTTAAAGGATTAACTCTTCTTTGAGTAACAATTCCTCTTTTTAAAGTATCAGATTGAGCACCAGGGATATCTTTAGTATTATAAATAAAATTCATTCCATTAAATTTATTAATAAAATTTTTACTCCCAGGATTACTTCCTAAAATATCATCAGTTCTTAAAATAAAAGAAGGATCATAATAAAATTTAGAAAAAACAGAAGGTTTATTTTTTTCAATAGGACCATGAGTTTCTTTATCTCCATTAATAAATCCAAGATAATACATAGGATCTAAAGGATCTCTAATTTTACTTTTATCACTTGGTTCTTTAATATCTTTTATATATTGCTCTTTATAAACATCAGAATAATCTATATATTCATAATTTCCTTTTGTTCTTATATTATATCTTCTTTTTGGAGAAGAACCTTCAATATCATCTTTTTTAAGAGGATCTCTTTTATTTTCTATAGAAATTTTTTTTGTAGGTTGAGCACCTTCAATATCTTTAACATCGATATTATCTCTAATAAATTTAGGAATTTCAAAAGGATAATTTTCAGTTTTAGGTAAATTATATTTTGGTTCTAAAGGATTTGTATTTCTAGTACTTTTAAATTCAATACATCCTGGTTTAGATTTTTCAATATCATCATTTCTTAAATTATATTCTGGTTTATTTAATTTAACATGTAATTGTTTTGGCCATGAACGTTCTATATCATCGTTTTTATTTGTAAAATCTATTTTTTGATTTAATGCTCCAAATCTACGAGGTGATGAGCCTTCTATGTCTAAATTATATAAATTTATTGACCAATCTCTTTTTGTGTCTAATTGCTTAAATTTTTTCATTGGAAAATCTTTAGATCCTATTGTTGATAAAAACATTGTGTCTTTACGAGATAATGTTGGATAATCTTGATTTAAAGGGATTGTGTCAGGGGAGGGATCTTCCGAATAGGAACGTTTTGGAGGGGAATAGGAAGTTGACATTTTTTTTTAAGTTTTGGTTTTTTTTATTTAAATTATTTTTTATATTATTTTAAAATCGCTATTTTTTTTTATTTTTTATATTGTATAATACAATGTTACTTAAATTATTAACAATTTTTTATTAATTATAAAAAATTTTTTCTAATTTTAATTTGAATAAATACCAAATTATCTATTTTAATATTTTCTAAATAAATCAAATTAACTTTAATAATATTATTCCAATTAAAAAGACAATTATAAATTTATTTAATTAAATATAAAAATTAAAGATTGTATTATTTATTTTAAAATTCAAAAAAATTAGTTTATTAAAATTTCAAATTCTTAATATATAAATAAAATTGATAATAATTTAAAAGAAAAAATCTCTTAAATTAATAAAGTTATTTTACAATAAATATTTTTTTTTAAAAAACAATAAAATACTTTTTAAAAGAATATTTAAAAATCAAAAAAAACAAAAACAAAAACAAATAAAAAAAACAAAAATAAAAAAATAAAAAAAAATCAATAATAAAAAAAAAAACAATCCAAAAAACCTTTAAAAAAAAAAATCAATAATAAACTTTATACAAAACCCTAAAAAAAAAATAAAAAATATTTAAAAAAAGATGTCACGTCGTGTTCAAAAAACCACAGTAACAACAACAACAAAGGTAGAAAAATCAGGATTATCAAACGACGAAGTAGACGAGATTCGTCAAGCATTTGATTTATTTGACACAAACGGAACAGGAAAGATAGATCCAAAAGAATTAAAAGCAGCAATGCAATCATTAGGATTTGACACAAAAAATCCAACAATATATACTTTAATAGCAGATTTAGATACTCCAGAAGCAGCTAAAAATGGAGGAGTAAATTTTGATGATTTTGTTGGTTCAATTAACAATAAATTAGGAGATAAAGAAAGTAAAGAAGGTATTCATAGAATTTTTGAATTATTCATTGATGATCCTAATGCT
>JAJJKW010000416.1:0-31376 GCA_023805745.1 Isotricha sp. YL-2021b | reverse complement strand
TCTATTTTTAAATCACTAATTTCTCTATCTTAATGAGTTTATTTATATATATCTTTTTTTTGAATCTTATATTTTGAATAATTTTTATTTTTTATATGAAAATATTTCCAAAAAGATTATTAATTGTATAAAAAAATGCATGAAAGGAATAAATAAATCAATAATTTATATATATTATAATTAAAAAAAATTTTTGAAAAAGGTTGAGGTAATTCATTCGATAAAATGGGAGTAGTAATTGTTTTTGGAACGACAATTTGATAGGCTGAAAATGAGTTGATAATTGGGGTTCTGTATCTATATTATTTATGGTATTAGGAGTAAATAATTATTTTGAGAATGTATTTTAATACCTTTGAAGGAATTAAATCTGAAAAACAAGTAGATTCCATACTTCCCATTTTTATTAGATATTATTATATTTATTGATATTTTTAAGTCATTTATTTATGTAATTTTATTTAATTTAATAATTTAATTAAATGATTTATATGTTTATTTTTATTTTTTACAACAAAAATTCAATTATGACACAATTAAAAGAATAATTATAATAATCATTATTATAATTTTTTAATATATATTGAATTTTCCTTCTATTTTTTTAAAAAAAAAGGAATATCATTATTAAGACGGTTTGATAGGTTTCAAAATCGCAAATATTTCATTTGAATTATGATTAAAATCGTTTTGATAAAAAATAAATTTTTATAGTCATTATATTCTATGTTTTATAAAATTTATTTTTATAAACTAAATACAAATTTTTCATTTTCAATTTTGTTTCTTTTTTTTCATTATTTATTTATATTTAATTGGACTATTAAATATATTTTAATGTTTTTGTATTTAAAAAATTTTTAATTTGATTTCCAAAATTTTTATTGATTTACTGAAAAAAGAACATAACTATTTTTTTATTTAATCTAAAATATTTTATTATTCTATCCTTCATAAATGAAATTTATAACATCCAATAAATCTGTTAACAGGAAATTTGGAAAATTATAAATTTGTTCTAAAGTTAAACTATGTTGAACTATTCTTTATTCTCCATTATAATATATACCTTATTCCTCTTAGTCAAGGCTTATAATTTTTTCAAAAATTAATATCCTCTGTGTTGAAACCAGTAAAATTCTAAACATATTTAGAAATCAAAATTTAGATGTGATATTTGTATAATTTCTCACCATATAAAATATTTTTTAAATTAATATTTTGGTATTTTTATTACAAATAAAATTATTATTTTTTTAATGAATTTATATTTTTTTAAATGACTGATTCTTCTCAAAAATTCATTAGAACAATAACCGGTAAAATTACAAAAGAAGAATTCCTACAAAATATAAAAGAAAATAATTTAGAGACCTCAAAACATTTATTTCCAAAAATAACAACATTACCTTATGAACATATAATTCAAAATTTATGTAATTATTTAAATAAAATACCAAATATTGATTCTCAAGAAAATATAACATTAAATAATTTTTCAACAATATTATCTCATCCTTTTTCTATTTTTCAAAATTTATATTTAGATGCTGATGTAGCATTAGCATCAAATGAATTAAATCAATTAAAACAATATAATACAAACTTAATATGTGATGTTACTAATATAATTAATGGGCAAAATAAAGAAAAATTAAAAGAAATTAGTAAATTATCAAAAATTGAAATTTGTTTTGGTTATTCTATTGATAAAGAAAAAATTAGAGATTTAAAAAAATATTCTAATGATATTCAATATGAAATTGTTTATGGATTTGATAATTTAGTTCCTTCTTTTATAGGAGAAGAAATAATTCAAGATAAATTTCCTTTAAATGAATATGAAGAAAAAGTTTATGATATGGTATTAAATGATATAGTAAATAAATATAATATTCCAATTTTTTTTAAATTAAATGGTAAACAAAAAATTTTTGATTCAAATTCAATTTTATCTTGGATTAAAAGTAAAAAAATAGAAAATAAAAATAAAATTGTTTTTTCAATTTCTATTAGTGATTATGATGAGAATAATCATGAAAAGATTAAAATGTTATGTAAAGATATAATTGAGAATGGATATAGTTTAATTTTATCTATTTTTGATTGTGATGTTTCGAAGAATAAAAATAATGAAAAAATTGATTTATATTTTGATAAAATAAAGGCAAAATTTATAAATTCTATTTTAGTTGAAAATAGAAAATTTATAAGAAATATAATGATATCAAATAATATTAATTTTAAAATTCAATTAAAATATTTTGGAGGATTTGGTTATATAAATTTATTTGAAAATTATTATGATATAATAACGAATGATTTAAATCAAGAAGAAATAAATTCTATTTTTTATTTAAATTTACTTGATATTTTAGAATATTGGAAAGAATTAGAAAAATATAAAAAAAAAGTTAAAATGATAAAATGTGAAAATTGTTCAAAAGAAATGGAGGAAGAAGATCCAGATATTTTCAGAAAATTTGACAAAAATTTTTGTTCTTTTCAATGTCTTAAGAAATATTTATCAGTAAATTCAAATAAATAAAATTAAATTTTAATATTCTTAAATAAAAAAATTTTATTTCAAATATTATAAATTTTTTAAAAAAATGTTTGATGAAGATAATTTTCTGAAAAGGATAAAATTTGCAAATTTTAATTTAATGTATAATTTATTTTGCAAAAATGTTCATCCTTTAAAAGTGGAATTAGTATTAGGTATAATACAAATATTACAATTTTCTGGTTTTACACTTACCAAAATAGTAAATATAAAATTTAATATTATAATTTATAGTATAAAGAATATTGGGGGAATTCAAAAGTTGAATTACTTATTGCAGGATTTGTAGAAAATCTTTCATTTTATACATATGGTTATGGAAATCCAAAATTTTTTTTGTTTTTCACAATTATAACTTTTTTTTCTATTGGAATATTATTTTTATTATTTTTTAGTTTGCTTATAGATTCTTATAAAAAAAAACAATTGGAAGATAGAAAATTTCAAATAGATATTGTATCAAATATGATGACAATAATATATAATTTATTTTATCTTCCTTTTTCAGCTACTATGCTTACTTATATATTTTGTGAGAATGAATCCAAACTTTTTTCTTCAAATGATTTTTGTGGAACAACAAAACATTATATTTATTTTGTTATTTCAATTGTTCTTTTCATAATTCTTTTTTTAATTTGTTTGGATTTCATTGTTTTTGCTTTTTCTAAAAATGAAAATATATCTTGTTCATTAAGTAAATTTGTTATTAAAAATGGATGTGTTCATTTTTTTTGCGTTAGAACTTTAATTGCCATTTTATATTTTATGAATAATAAATATAGTATTGGAGATGTTTATTTTGGAATTCTTTTTATTACAAGTTTTTATAACACTTATTGCTTTTTTATTGAACATCTTTATCAAAATCAAAAAAATTTAAATGGAATTTTTTTTTTTTATTGTAGTTTGATAAATTTTTTTTCTTCATTTCTTTTATTTCTTGGTGTTTTACTTAAAAAAAAAAATATGAAAGGAATGATATATATATTTCTTATTTTATTTTTACTTGCTTCATTATATTTTTTTTTTGAAAAAAGACAAAATATAAAAATAAATCATGACAAATTGAGTTATAAAAATGATTTAGAAATTTTTAATCAATTAAGATTAATGTTATTAGCAATAGATTCACCAACTGATAGAACAAATATTTTTGATGTGTTTAGTTATTTTTTTTCTAAAGAGGAATTTTTAAATAATAATAACTCCTTAAAAGAAACCACTCAGGAACTATCAAAAGAACAACAATATTTTCTAACAATGAAATATTTTGATGATGTTTATAAATATTTTTTAAATAGATTCCCTAAAAGTATTATTTTAAGAATTTCTTATTCAATTTTTCAAAGTACTTATTTAAATAGATATGATAAAGCATATATAATTTTAACTGATTTATTTACTGAATATTATTCTTTAAATCTTTCACAAGAATTTTTTGCATATAGATTGATGAGAAAAATAGAAGAAAATAATTTTGATAATTCAAAAGATAAAGCCAAAATTTCTTTAAAAGTTCAATGCAATAAATTAATAGATTTAATTTCAAAAGTTTCAAAAATTTATATAACATTTTGGCGTTTTATTTTACACAGTTCAGAAAAACAAGATATCAATAAATTAAATGAATTAGGAGAAGAAATTCACATTTTAACAAAGGAAATTAATTCAAAAATAAATTTATTCCAAGAAGTTAAATTTAAATATAATAAAATATTTTTATTATATGGTTATTATGTAAGAGATATTTTAAATGAACCAGAAACATCAAATCAATATTTTGCAACTGTAAATGAAATGGAAGATATATTCGAAGATAATAAATTCTTTGATATAAAATCTTTAGAATCAACATCAGAAAATCAATTTTTAGTAGCTTCAGGAAGATTTGATAATTTTGGTAATATAATAAAAATTTCACTTGGTATATGTAATACTTTAGGTTATACTTTGGAACAATTACAAAATCAAAATATAAGAATGTTAATTCCTGATTTTTTAGCTTTAGAACATGAAAATTTTTTAAAAAAAAAATTAAAAAATAATCAAATTTATAATGATACTGAAACTTCACTTAAAAATCATATATTTTTTATGAAATGTAGTTCAAAATATTTAGTTCCAGTACCAATTGATGTTGGTCCTATATATGATGAAGATTATAATCTTTTATTATTTGGTAAAATAAATTATGAATATGAATTAAGAAATCAAAATTTTATTATTAATTATTCTCATGTATTAACCAATGAAAATTTAATTATTCAAAATTTTTCTTCTAATGCAACTCACATTTTAGAAATTTCATCAAATTTTTTTTCAAATAATATTGATATAACTTGTTGGATTAAAGAATTTAATGATATACTTAAAAAAAAAGCTAAGAAGAATAATAATGTAAATATTAATGATTTTAAAATGGGAATTTTTAAAAAAAATTATTTATATGAACAAAAAAAGGAAATTACATGGAAAAATGAGAAAAAATATTTATTGAAATGTGATGAAGTTAAATTTGATAAAAAAGTTGTTGCATATTTATTTCATTTTTGTCATAAAAATTTATATGAAACTCAAGAAGCAGAAAATTCTAAAAGACAAATTTTAAGAGCATTATCAGCAACAGTAAATGAAGTAGAAATAAATACAACAAATTCAAATGAATTTCCAAAAATAAATAAAAATTTTATTCCACAAGAAGGGAATATAATAGATATAAATTTAGATGAATCAAAATATATTTTTAAAAAAGAAAATGTTGAATCTCCTAAAAGAGAAAATATTGGAGATTTTTTTAATAGAAAATATACTATTAGAGTTCCTTCTAATAGAAATTCTATTACCTCAAATTTTGAAGATATAGAAATTTCTAATTCCAATTCAGATTCGAATTCTAATTCAGATTCTGATTCTGATTATGATTCAAGTTCTAAAAATTCAATTAAATCTTTTTCTGATGAAACAAAAGAAAAAAATAATGAAAATATTATAAATGAAGAAGAAAGTTTATCTGAAGATTATTTAAATGTTAATAAATTATTAAATAATGTTTATAAAGTTAAACTTGATAAAATTTATCTTTCAGTATATAATTTTACTAATAATATAATAGAAGATGTTAATTTAATAAATAAAAATGGAAAAGTTGAAGATATTTTAAAAGGTGAAACTAAACTTGCAAATTATTTAAAACATTCAAATGAGAAAATGTATCAAATGAAAGGAGCTTTAACAAAAGAACAAAAAATTCAAATTGGAAAAAGATTAATTGTTCCTGAAATAAATAAAATGAATAAAAAAAGACTAACAAAAAATATGGATTATATAAGTGAAAGATTATCACCTAAAATAATAAATAATTCAATATATATAGGAATTTTATGGATTATTTTTATATTAATATATTTCGTTTCAATTTCATCTTCAATTTTTAATCATTTAAATTCAAATAGAGAAAATCTACTTTCTTTAACAAAAATAAATCAATATTTAAGTGATTTAATGGAAAATGTTCAGCAAGCATATTCTTTTTCTTTTCAAATTGTTTTATTACAACATGAAAAATACACAAACTATGATATTCCAAAAGAAGAATATATTAATGTATGTAGACAATTATTAATTTATATTTATAATGAATTACTTGAATTATCTTTTTTGTTAAATACAGATGATATTTATATTACTACTTCTACTAAAAAAGAAATAGATTCTTTTTCTATAACAAGTTATTATATAACTGATAGTCTTGAAACTATTCCTTTAAATAGTTCAATTGAAAATTTAATTAGAGAATATGCTTATAACATATTTAGTCTTGCAAAAACAAATGAAAGTAATATTTCTTTTTTAAATATTAACTATTATTTTATTTTTTTTAATACTGATGTTCTTGTTGGAGAAGACATTGAATATTATATTCAAATTTATAATAATGAATATAAAAAACAAAAACATTCCTATAATTCTTCTTTATGGAAAAATTGGGTACATTTTGTTATCGTGTTAATAATACTTTTTTTGATTCAAATAAAATTTTTTATTTACATTATTAAAGAAAAAGAAAAATATTTTAAATATTTTTTTAAAATTGAATCTGAAACAATAGAATCAGCAATTAAAAGATGTGAAAAATTTGTTAATCTTAATATTGAACTAAACTCTAAAAATATTGTTTCAACACCAAAAATAAATTTAGGAAAAGATTCTTCTGAATCAAATTCAGAAAATGATAGTGTAAATGGATTAGAACCAAATCTTTATGAAGAAAAATATTTAACATTTAATTATTTTGAAAAAAAAAGTCAAATAAAGAAAAATAATTCCAAAGTATATATATACGACAAAAAAAGTTTAAAAAAAGAAATTTTTATTGATATAATATTAGTATTTTTACTACTATTTATTTTATTAAAGTTATTATTATATTTAAATAACCAATATAATAATGTTGTACATTTTATGGCAATATATCATCTAATTTTGCAAATGAAGATAGAATTTTCAAAATCAATAAATTATTTAAGGATTCTTATTATATATCAATTTTTTTCTGTATCAAATGTTCTTTTATTACAGAAATTAACTAGTCTTGAAAGTGAATTGGGAAGTTTATTTTCAAAAAATGGAAAGATTAATCAAGAAATAGCTGATTTTATTGAAAAAAATGGACTCCCAAAAAATTCAAATCAAATATACGAATCAATAAAAGAAGGAAGTTTATGTTCTTATTATTATAATTATTCACTTTCATTTGGAATAAATGAAACATGTGAATATTTTTCAAAGAATATTTCTAATTATGGTTTAGATTCTGTTAAAGATTTTATGGTTCATTCATTATTTGAATTTACATTAGAAGCTACATATTGTATATCTTCTGGACTTTTAAAAGGATATATTTATTATGAATATCTTTATGGAAGTGAAAAATATGTTAATTATATCCCAAATGATACAGATATTTATGAAGATTATGAGAGTCTTAATCCTTTTAATATTTTTAATTCTGATGATATGAAAGATTTTAATGTTTTATATCAATATATTTATGTATTGGCAACATCTGATTTAACCCAAACTATTAAGAATGATATTCTTTCTTTATTTGATAAATATAAGGATATTATTAATTATTTTGAAATATCATTTGTAATTTTAATTTCTATTTATTTTATTTTATTTGCTTTACCTAATTTTTATAATTGGAATACTGATATTAATAAATCAAGAACAATGTTAAAAATTATACCAAAAGATGTTTTATTAGAATTACTTATAAATGCAGAAAATGAAGAAAATATTGAAAATAAAATAAAAAAATTTTTGAAATAATAATAAATTGAGATATTGTATTTTATAAATTATTTATTATATATTATAAATGTTTATTTCAACTTTTATTTTTAAAAACAATTAAATTCTAAATAAAAGAAAAAATTGAAATAAAATAGCTTTTTAAAGGTTGGTATTTTTATTTTAATAAATTGTTAAATTATTAAATTATAATATTTCTTATTTAAAATAAAAATTACTTAATCAACTATTATTTTATTTATATTAATAATATTTTCTGAAATAAAGAATTTCTTTTAGAAATTATTTTTTGGAAGAATTTTGCCTTATTTGTTTTTTTTTCAAAAAAGATTATTTCAATTAGAAGATTAATTGAAGAAAATATCTCATCATTAATTTTTAACTAATTATTTATTTTCTAAATTATGGAAAAAAATGATAAATATTTCAATGATTTAAAAGAACATTTAACTTTAAATAATAATAGAAATGACAGAATTTTTAAAAAATTAAAATCCCAAACAGAATTTTTTAATGATTATTTTGTGTTATATAACTGTATAAAACTTATATTTGGATTAATAATAATAATAATTCCCTATATTCTTTTCTTATATTTATATTATAATGAAAATTTGGAAGAACGTAGTAAATTTTTATTAATAGGATATTTCATAAGTTTATCTTTAATAGCAGGAATTACTTTAATTTTATCAATTTTTAAAGCAGGAGATTCTTTTAAAATTTATGGATTTTTTTTTAAACCATGGGAAAGAAAATATATTTTTAAATTAATAAACTTATTTTTTATTTCTATTTTGTTAATAATATTTTTTCATTCTATAGAAAATTTTTATTCTGATATTTCATTAATAAAAGAAACAATTGAACAGAATCCAAAATTTGAGCCTAAATTTTCAAGAATATTTAATAAGGGAACATATATTATGAGATTTTTATTTATTTTTATTTTTTGGGATACTGAAAAGGATGTTAAAACAGGGGAATATATACATAAAAAAATTGAATATTTTGAATATGAACAATCATTTGGTGATTTTAGAGAAATTTTTAATTCTTTTTTTATTCCTTTTATTTATTTATTTATATACCTTTTTATTAGATTAATTCTTTTTAAAATCAAATATATTTGGTTAAATTCTATTATTATTTTTTGTGGTTTATTTGAATGTTTTTATTTTATTTTTTTCCCAATTGATGATTCAAATGATATTAAAACATCAAAATTTAATGGAAATGAATATTTTATAAAAAATTATAAATTAATTACTATAGAATTTGTCCCATTAATTATTTTAATTATCGCTTTTATAATTTATAATTATATTGAGACAGTTGGAAAATTAATTAATAAAAAATTATATTCAAGAAAAACTCAAAAAATTTGTTTTATTGTATTAGTCTTTTCTATCTTATCATTTTTATTTTCATGTTTTGGATATGGAATTATTATTTTTTTAATAACATATTCAATTATTTTCTTAAATATAAATGAAGAAATGTCAATTAATATATTTTTTAATTTTTGGATGTTAATGACTATTTCTGTATTCTTAATTTCTTTAGGTAATTCTTATCCTTTTGGAAATTATATTTTTAAATTATTATATAAACCAATTGAATTTGAAATTTTTGATTACCCAAAAAAGAATGATAATTATATTAAAACTTCATATAATTTAAAACATAAAAAATATAAATATTTAAAAAAGAAAAAGAAACTCTTTCCAGAGAAATGGTGAAAATAAATGTCTAACTATAAATATTATAATCTTTATTAAATGTATTTTTTAAATTATTTTAAAATTAAATTAAAAAAAAACAAAAGAAAATGGAAAAAGCAAAAAATTTTGTTAATATTCATTCAAATAAAATGCATTATATATTAATGATAGGAGCTTTAATAGCTGCAATAAATTCATTTTCTAGAGCAGATTATAATTTTATTCTTTATTTATATATGTTTTATATATGGATATTTATGGAAAATGAAAAAGAAAGTCAAGCTCAAGAAAAATTATCTTCTTTTTATATTTTATTATTTAGTTTCTTTATAGATATAATTTGGTGTTTATATTGGGGTAATAAATGGGGTTCTATTAAAATAGATGAAGAAAAAGGGATTCATACATTAGTTTTAACATTATCTTGGATTGGTATTTTTGTTAAAATTATTATATTATTTATGATAGGAGTCTTAGAATGGAATAGTATTAAATCTTCTCTTCCTAAAAATTTACAAGATAAATTAAATGGTCCATATAATGAATATATAGATGAAATGTAAGAATATTTTATTCAAAATAAAAAATTAAATTTCGAATATTTTAAAAAATATTAAATCTTAATCTATAGAATTATTAAAATGATTTAATTGTTTTAATTCAAAAGAAATAATTTATTTTAATTAGAAGTATTTCCTCTATTTGAATTAAAATAAATTGGATTTCTATAAAAATTCAAATTAAACAATTCTTTTATTCTATTTGTTTTTATTCTATTATTATGCTTTAATATAGGTTCATTTAAGTTTGTTTCAGTTTTAATTGGTGCTCTATTACTTAAATAATTTAATTTATGTTCATTCTTTATTAATGGTAATTCTTCCGTATATTTAATTTCAGAAAGAATTTGTCTTCTATTAGAATGAGGATAAATATATGGATTAAAGTCATTCATATTTAAATAATTATTTGGATTTTTTGGATTGCTAACATATTTTCTTCTTTCAAAATTAGGATTAAATTTAATATTATCATTATTATGAACTGGTTTTAAAATTATTTTATCCTTAATTCTTATTTTATTTAAATTGAATATATCATTCTTATTATTTTTGATTTTTATAGGATTTTTTTTTACAATTTCTGTTAATTCAGCTTTATATTCATCTTGAATAGAATTTCCTTTAGATTTATTAAAATTATTGAATAAAATATTATTTTTTTTAATATTTTGCATATTTGAATTAATCGTATAATTTATATTTTTTTCATCTTTTTTCTTCGATTTTATAATATTAATTTTATTTCCTTTAT
The DNA here is from genome assembly GCA_023805745.1 of Isotricha sp. YL-2021b. Taxonomy (NCBI): domain Eukaryota; phylum Ciliophora; class Litostomatea; order Vestibuliferida; family Isotrichidae; genus Isotricha; species Isotricha sp. YL-2021b. Next base: position 20,453 of record JAJJKW010000416.1, on the reverse strand, counting down.
TTTTATTAATAGAACCTCCAATTACATTATATTCATTATATAAATTAATATTATTTTTATTTCTTGAATCATTATTAATATTATTAGGAGTATATTCAATATTTATTGGTTCTTTATATTCTTTATAATTATTTTCTTGAGGAATATTTTCAGAAGTTGGATTTGCTGTATAACTTTTTCTTCCTAAATCAAATTCATAATAATCTTGATTAAATCTTTGATTATATATTTTTTCTCCAAGTAAATAAAAATTATGTCTTTTAATTTGTTCTAAAGTAATTCTTCTATTAGGATCAGTAACTAAGATTTTATTCATAATATCTTTACTTAATCTAGATAAAAATTTAGGATAATCTAATTTACATTGTAAAATTTTTTTAAATAAAATATCATTATCATCATCTTCAAAAGGTAAATAACCACATAAACAAGCAAATAAAATAATTCCAATAGCCCAAATATCAATTTTAAATCCATCATAACTATTTCCTGCAACCATTTCAGGAGAAGCATAGCAAGGACTTCCACAAGGAGTTTTTAAATAATGATTTCCATCAAAATAATTTGATAAACCAAAATCTATAATTTTTAATTTTTTATCTTTATCTAATAATAAATTTTCTGGTTTTAAATCTCTATGTGCTATTCCTTTAATATGAATATATTCTATTCCATTTATTAATTGATAAAAAAAATATGCTGTTTCTTCTTCTTTTAATCTTTCATTTTCTACTATATAATTAAATAATTCTCCTCTTTCATAATATTCCATTATAATCATATAAAATCTATCTGTATCTAACATTTCATAAACTTTAATTACATTTGGATGAGAAATTTCTCTATAAATTTTCATTTCTCTAATTATTCTTTCTAAATCGTCTTTTTCAATTATTTTTGATTTATCTAAAAGTTTTATTGCAACTTTTTTATTTGTTTTTCTATTTATTCCTAATTTTACTTTACTAAATGTTCCACTTCCTATTGTTTGTTTTACTAAATAATCTCCTATTTTTATAGTTCTTTCCTCTCTTGAAGATGGTTCTGTGCTCATATTTGAGTTTTTTAATGAATGTTTTTTTTAATTAAAAATAATTACTATCTAATTTTTTTCATTTAAATTGAGTTATTTATTTTTTTATGTTTCAATTGAATTTTATTATAAGATATGAATAGTAAATAAATTAAAAAGGAATAATAAATAATTATAATATATTTTTCTTCTGATTTTAAAAGAATAAATAATTTCAAAAAGAAAATATCTATGATTCATAAATTTTACTTTTTTATGAAAAAAAATAAAATAAATATTTAATGAGATAATCTAGATATTTATCTTAGTTAAATTTAATATTAATCATAGTTGATTTAGCATTTAATTTATTGAATTCTGAAAAGGAAAATAATTTCAAATTAATATATATAATTTATTATTTTTAAATAAATTTTGAATTTATCTTGATGAAATTTAATAACTTCTATAATTTTAATTAAATTTTTATTAATTATATTTTAACTTTTTATTTTTTTGTTATATTCTTCCTCTAAGAATAGTTTATTTATTTATATTTTTTTAAATTATTATTCTCTAAAAAGTGTCATAATTGAAAAAACTATAAAATCAAGAAAAAAAAAACAATTATAAATAAATATTTAAAAAAAATAATTAAATTTTTGAAAGATAATTTTGTTTAAAACTAATAAGCTAAAAAAAAGATAAAATTATTTTATTTATTTTTAAATTTTATTGAAGACAAGCTTTTATTCCTTCTAACATTTCAGGATATAAATATAAAAAGGCAACTTTAAGTCCATTCCAATTTTTTTGAACAGCTAAAGCTAAAAGAGCTTGGAAATCATAAATAAATTGTTCATTTTGTTGAATACATTCAAGGAATTGTTCTAATCCTCCAGATTTTAATTGAGGAACTGTATAAGTATTAACAGAAAGAATTAATAAAGAAAATAAGATTGCAAAGATAGCTTTCATTTTTTTTATATAATTTTTAATTGTTAATTATTTTAGGTAATAAAAACATTAATTAATTATATTAAATAAGTATCAAATATATGATAAAATTTATTTTATTCTGCTTTTAGAAATTAATAATAAAATTGAAAAAATTATATGAGAATAAATAAACTTTACTCTTTAATATTAGTTTTTAAAACTTAAATTTTGAAACATTCTTTTTTTACTAATATTTCTTTTTTTTAATTAATTTTAATGAACTAAAAAGATCTTAAATGATTTTTAAGTTAAAAAATAATAAATAATCAAATTTTTCTATTAAAAAATATCTCTCAAACAAATAATAATCAATTATTTTATCAAAAAATTGTTAAAAAAAAAAAAATTTTTTTTCTTTTTGTCAAATAAAATTATAATATTTTCTTAAAATATTTTACAAAAAATACTCTTTTATTTAAAATTTAGAAAATAATAATATATGATTATTTACAAAGTAAAATTTGATTAATATTTTAAAAATTTTTTTGTTTCATCTTTCATCATATTGATATTCGATCCATTAAATAAAAGAAAACATTTTGGACTGGCTGGAGTTACTTTATTCATATTATAACTTTGAGAATTAAGTTTTTTATTAAAATTATTTTGAATTTTTTGTGTTTTATTGAAAAAAAATCCTTTTTTTAAATTAATTTGCGAATGTTTAGATAATAAATTATTATTTCTTTTCATTAAACTATTAAAAACATATGAGTGATGATTTTTAGTATAATCATTATTTAAAGTTGCAACATCAAAAAAATGATTTAAACTATCATTACCATTTTCTTCATCTTGATTTAAATAAAAATTTATTTTTTTAAAATCTTGACTATAATTTCTAGTATTAAGAAATAGATTATTATTATTCTTCATAGTGTCATTATTCTTTATATTATTATTATATTTTTTATTATTTTGATTAATATTTTCATTTCTAAGGTTTCCACTATTAGTTGTTAAATTTAATATATTATGTGATGAATTATTTTGCCTATTTGATAAAGAATAAAATTCTTCTTCTTTATTTTTTTCTATATTCAATTTAATAGGGACTTTATTTTTTTCAGTTTGAATATATTTTCTAGTGTTTTTATTGAAAAAATTATATAATTCATTTAATATTGAAATAGCTATTTTTTCATTTTTATTAATTAATTCATGAATTAATTCTTCTGAGTTTTTTAATTTTTCATAAAGTTTACTTTTTATATTAATAGATTGGAAAAATTTTCTTAAATTTATTTCAAATTGAGGAACAGTAAAAGGATCTTTAATTATTCCTTTAATAATTGTATTTCCTTTTGAACTATTATATCTATTCATTATTTCACAAAATAAAGTTCCATTATAACATATAGTTAATATTGAATCAAAAGTAATATTTTTTGGAATTATTTTTAAGGAAATTAACCATTTTTTAATTAAATTATGGGTATCATCCGATATTAAAGGTTTTATTTTCTTTTTATTTTTTTCTTCTTTGATTGGAGTTTGTAAAATAGGTTCCGGTTGGAAAATAGACTCATTATTTAATTTAAAATTTTTATTAACTTTTGATAAATATTTTTCATAAATCTTTATTTCAGAAGAAATTCCTAAAATTGGTTTTGTTGGATATAAAAAATTATAAATTGGAATAACAATGTTACTATTATTAATATTATAATTTAAATTTCTCCTCATAATTCCAATTGTTAATTTAATTTCTCCTTGATTAGCTTTTGTTTTATTTAATTCTAAGTTTTTTACATTTGGATTTGTTTTTGATTTACTTAAATTTTTTATATTTGAAGGAGAAAATGAAATTGAAATATTATGAGTTGGAGAGAGACCTGGATAATATAATTTATTAAAATTATTATTTCTTTCAATTCTATGAGAAGGAAAAATATTATGATATAAAATATTTTTTTTTGAATCAAAATTTAATATAGAAGAATTTGAATTATTTGAATCTTCTTTATTTGAATTACTTCTATGTAATAAATTATCATATAATTTATTCATTTGATTATTTTTTCTAATTTGAGTATGAACTGTATTATCAAATGATTGATGAATTTTTGGTCTGTTACTCTCATTATTTTTTTTGAATAAATTAATATTTAAATTTGTAATGTTATTATTAATTGGATTATTATTAATTCTATTTGATATTAATTTTTCCTCTTTTTTCTCACTAATATCTTGAAAAACATTCATATCATTTTCTTCTATTTCTTTTTTTTTATCATTTTTTAAAATAATGGGATTTTTGCTATTTTCATTATTTACATTAATATTATTATCAACCCCATATTTTTCATATATATCTTTTAAAAATTCAAAAAATTCGATCAATAATTTCTTATTTTGGAATATTAATTTAATTTTATTATAAAAATATAAAGTTTTTTGTTTCATTTGATAATTAAAATATTTTCCTTTATTTAATTCAAGAAGAGAAATTATTATTAAATTTAGTTTTTCATATTTGTTTAAATTTTCATTAAAACTTAATTCATTTAATCCAAAAAATTTTAAAAAATTTGACATAATTTCAATAAAAACAATACCATTTTCAATTATATTTTTATCTGTTAATGTATTTACTAAAAGACAATGAGGTTCTCTAATTGTATTAATCCAATCAACTAAAATTTGTTCATTATTTATATAAGGATTTGAAATATCTCTTTCATAAGATGAACTATCTGAAACTGTGTAAATTGATTTATTATATTTATTATCTTCAGAAGATGATGAAGAGATTGACATTAATATTAATTTTATTTTTAAAAATATTATATTTTTTCAATTTTAATTTTTTAATATTTATTTGATATTTAATAAACTTTTATATTTATTCTTTAAAAACATATATGTTTATATTATTATTGTTATAATTTAATGTATTTTTAAAAAATTGAATATAAATTTTTTTATTTAATAACAATTTTTTTTTAATTTTCTTTCTCAATACTTTTCTTTAAAATTTTTGTTTGATCAGTTATTTCTTTTACAAAATTAATAAATCTATTTTTATAAGGTCCTGGTGGAATACTTGAAATTAAATTTTCTTTTGTTTTTATTTTTTTATATTGAGTTTCAATATACTTTTGAAAATCATATAATTGTAAAAAATCAATAATAGCAATAACATATAAATTAGTAGCTTTTAAAGAAGGAAAAATATATTTTTCAATGGTTTTAACATCTATAATTTTAAAATTTAATTTATTTTCATCATAATGATCTTTTTTATCAACATCAATTGAAAAACTACTAAAAATATTTTCAGTATTTAAATTTTCTTTAAATAATAGAATTTCATTATCACTGAATTTATCATGATCTTTTCCAAAAATTGCAATCATTTCATCATTATTAATTCCCATTTTACAAACTAAAAGAGAATAATCCATTACTCCACATTCACATAAAAAAGAAGCATCTCTTTCAACAACTAAATTTAATCTTTGTGAATAATGTTTATTTAATAAAATTACATTTTCAAATTTTAAAAAATTTAAATCTTTCATAATTCCTTTTTCAATATCTTCATGATCATTTATTTCTATTTCTCTATTTAATTCACTTCCTTTTAAATCATATTTACACATTAAATTTTCACTCATTGGACCAAAAACATTTTTCATTAAAATAAAATAAATTTCTTTTTCAACAATAACTCCTATTTTTAAAGAAATTTTATATAAACCATAAATTCTTCCAATAATAGAATTTTTATTATTAGAAAAATGATTTGTTATTTTTTCTAAAAGTAAATTTCTAATTAATTCTAATTCTTGAAAATTAATAGTTTTTAAAATAAATTGTTTATCATCAGTATTAATAAAAAAACTTCCTCCTTTTCCTTCTGTTTTATGTATTGATTTTATAGTTTTTATTCCTTCTAAATTATGACTTGGTAAAAATGATTCAATTATTATTTTATTTATTAAATCTAATTTTCTTAAATATTGAAATATTTCAGGTGCAAATTCTACACATGAAATTTCCACATTCTCATTTTCACTAATTTCATTTCTCAAGAAATGTATTTGTTTTATTGTTTTTGTTTTTATTTTATAATCATTTGTTGATAAACATTTTTCTTTATTTATTATAAAATTTTCAAAATTTCGATTTTCATTATTTTGATTATTTTTATATAAACAATAACATATTGAAAGATAAATATTTTTAAGAAATTTTTTCAATGATGATTTTTCAAAATTTTCTATTTCTTTTCCTTCTTCTTCATCAAACGTTTCTTTTTCTAAGAAGGGAAAATCTTTAAAAAATTTATTATTTGTTTTAAGTTTCTCTAATAAATATTTATAAGATTTTGTTTGAAATAATCTTATCATTCCAATAGTTAAAGGAGTAGAACATATACATATTGTACAAACACAAAAAAAAATTTTTAAAAAAGACGATTTTTCTTCATAAAAAAAATTTATTAAATATAAAATAAAAATTAAAAATGCAGAAATAAGATAAGAACCAATATAAATTGAATAATTTTTTAGAAATTGTTTATTTTCCATATCATTTTTAAATTGAGGAGATTTTAAAATTATAATAAGTTGATAAATTGCAAAAAAAATATTTAAAACAGGTATACTACATAAAATTAAAATTATTATTTTGTTATTGTTTATATCTAAATGAAAAAAACAAGTAATCATCGGACTTTCACCATATAAGTTTAATAAATATGATATTAATGTCCATAAAAAAGCCAAAAAAAAACATGAGAAAAAATAAATTTTTAATTTGTTATTTGGTTTTAATACAGAATTAACAGGATCTAAAATAACTCTTTTTATTTGATAAATTGTACAACTTAATAAAGTCCAATCAAATATATAAAAAAAAATTTCAAAACCTGAAATTATTTTACATTGGAAATTTTTTGCCTCAATTATTTTACTATCTTTGAAAAATAATGCTGTTATTACCCAAAAAATAGAAATTAATATTTCATTAATTGAAAGCCCTAACATTAACTTTTCAATTGATGATAATTTATTTTTTTTATTTTTCAAAAGTTTTATTGATACATTCAACAAAAAAATTAAATTTACTAAAACACTTAATATACTTAAAACAATAACTAAAATTCTTCCTGGATTACCTAAATACCCAATATATTCTATATTTTCAGTATTCATATTTTTTAAATAAATTAATTAATAAATTTAAATATATTAAAAAATTAAATAAAACAAAAAATATTTTAAATCTAATTTACTAATAAAAAGGAATATTTATTGTTTTTAAAGATGAAATATTGTAACATTTTCTACTAAATTTAAATAATAGAAAATAAACCATTTTTCGAATAAAGGAAAATAAAATAAACAAATAATAAGAGGTATAGTCATAATTACAAATTGTAAAGTAATATAAAAGAAAAAAGTCATAAAACATATTTTATAAAAGAGAAAATATATAAATTCAATCTTAGATGAATCTACAATACGTATTCTTCTTTCTGTTAGATCCATTAATCTATAACCAATTAATTGGAAATTTAAAAAGAAATAAAGAAAAACTAATATCAATTTTACACAAAAATCATTTTCATAGAAAAAACTCAAAGGATTATTAGGATCAAGAGAATTATAAGGATCATAATATCTGAAAAAAATTTTTCCTCTTGGTTCTTTCCAAGCTCTTCTTTCTCTTTCTTCAGGAGATAAATTATTTGGATTATTTTTTAAAATTTCATCAATTGCTTTTTCACTTTGAGGTTTCCAAAATTGAAGTCCTTTACATTTTCCTTCTTTATAATGATCATATGAATATTTTCCATTACATAACCAACACCATTGATATTTACATTCTGCACATGTCATATGATTACATCCTTCATTTTTTTCTGTCCATATTTTACAATTTGGACATTGTTTTATTATTTTACCTTTTTTCCATATTTGAAAATATTCTTCATCTTTTGTTATACATGGACTGTTATCATGCCATTCTCTCAAACAATTAAAACAAAATTTATGACCATTTTTACATTTTATATATTTATTATTTGATGTTTTTTCTCCATAACTTTCACATCCTTTTATTGGACAAAATTTTTTTGTTTTACTACTTAATATTTCAGCTTTTACTAAAAATTTTTCATATTTATTTAATAAATTTTTATTATTTCCTATTAAATCTCTTATAAATTTATCAGATAATATTTCTTTACATGTATAATTCATACATTTAATATTTTTAACAAAACCTTCTTCTATTTTACCTTTTATATATGAAATCCAACAATGAATACAATATATATCTCCACATTTATTATATTTTAATATTTCATTTGATTTTTTATTATATAATTCTCCACAAATAGAACAAATAAATTCATCTTCTTTATTTCCCATTGGAGTAGTATTATTACTATCATTTATATTATTATGTAAATCATCATCTTCTTCTATATCATTTTCTATATGATTTTCTTTAGGATGACCACAAATATAACATGTTTCTTTCTTATGTTTAAAATCTTTAAAAAATTTATGATGAAAGATATTATTATCTAATGTCATTAATTCTATTGCTTGTTCTAAAGAATGAGGTTTAAGAAATGCATAAACTTTTTTAATCATTATTGGTGAATAACCCATTTCTTCTAATATTTTACAATCATCCATATATGAAGTATCTTTTAAAAGTGAATCTCTACTAAAAACTGAACTGTTTAATTCTACTGTTGAATCATATAATAAGTGATCTTCCATATTATTTTAATTATTAGTTAAAATAATTAATAAAATATTAAAAAATGGTTGAAATGTTCTATAAAAGTGAATTATGTATGCAATTTTTAGGTAATTATCCAAATGAATTACTTTCAGAAATTATTCCAAATGTTTTTGAAATTGGAATTCTCACTTTAATTAATAGTTTTAATAAATTTTATTTTAAATGGGATGAAATTAGAGATATATTATATGATTTAAGGAGAAATAATTATAGTGATAATTTAAATTTTAAATCAATAAAAAAAATTATTGATTGCGATGAAATTTATAAAAATTATAATGTAAATAGAGAAAGAGAAATATTTAGTGGAAAAAGACTTTTTCCAAAAAAAATGGAAATTTATCCTGATTGGTGGTGGAATGAAGATCAAAATTATTCAAATAAAATAAAAAAATATAAAAAACATCATTCAGATTATTATAATAATCCTCAATATGAAAGAAATGATAAAAATTATTGTCAAACTGAATATGAAAAAAGAAAAAGAAAAAAAAAGAAAATGAATTCATTATCAAAAGGAGATTTTAATCATCATTATAGAAATCAAACTAACTATAATAATATTAATCTTTCTCCCGAAAGAAATAATATGAATCAAAATAATACTCAAAATAATACAGAAAATATAAATCAAAATAAAAGAAAAATAAATTATAAAATCTCATATGATAAAAATTTAAAAGTAGAAAAAATGGAAAAAAAAGGAGAAATGAATAATCAATACTCTTATTATAAAGGAAACATAGACAAAAATTCACCTTGAAAAAAAAAACAAATTTTAATAATTTAAAAATTCTGAAAAAAAAAAATAAGATAAAAATTATTTAACTTCATTTATATTTAATATAATAAGAAATAATTCAATAAAATTAATCATATATAATAAAAAATTATTCAACTTGACTAGCTAATCTAATCCATTTTCTTCTTCTAACATATTTTCCGTCATTATTTGCATCAAATTGAGATTGAAAATCATGAGAATATTCCCATCCATTAGCATCTTTATTATTTCCATATTCTATTTTCCATTCTCCATTCCATTTATATTTATTTATACTATCATTTGGTAAAAAAACCATATTTTTATCACAATATTCTTTTAAATTATCTACTTTACACCATAATGGACTTTCATTCATAATCATATTTTTTTTCCATCCTACAAACATCCACCATCTTTCATTTTCATATAATTCATATTTTATTACTTTTGGTAATTGAGTTTTTTGTCTTTGAGAATTTATTATATTATTTTTTTCATATATATTGTTATTTAATTCATTCAAATTAAGCTTTGATTTATCCATTATAATTGTTTTTGATAAATTTGACTCTGAGTGTCTTTGAAATTTAGGTTTTTCTTCTTTTAAAAAAGAATTTAGTTTTGAAAAAGGAATACAGGTTAAAAAAATTTCTGAAATATAATCATAAATATTTTTTATATTTTTTGAATTTAAAATTGGATATATTTTTGATGTTACTAAAGAAATAATAAATTTTTCAAAGGAATGAAAAGTTGGGTTTTTTCTTAATACATATAACCATACACATAAAATAAAAATAAATCTAAAATTTAGAAATGATAATAATTTTAAGTAAAAAAAAAGAAAATTAACAATTATTAATTTTATTGCTGATTTATATAATTCCTCAATAAATAATTTATTTCCTGCTATAATTTTATGAGTAAAATTTTCATAAAGATTAACTAAATGATTAAAATAATTAAAAATATTAAAAAGTAATGCTGAATTTTCAACTTTATTAAAATTTGGTGATTTGACTAATAAATAATCTTTAATTTTATCTTTATACCTTAAATGACAAAAAATAAATCCTAAAGGTAAGATAAATACAAAAAAAAATTTTAGATTATAAATAATAAGAGTAAATATAAATAAATAAGTTAAAGTTTTCCAATTATTTTCCCATTTTATAATTTTTTCCATTTGAATTAAAAAATATTTTAAATAGTCTAAATTTTGAATAAAAGAATTATAGATACTAGTTTCATTTAAATTTTGTTTTATTGTTTTGTCTGATAAAGAAGAAAAACTATTTCTTTTGCCAAAATAAAAATTACTTTGTTTAATAAAAGTATCTCTATTTTCATTAAAACTTTGAAATAAATCTTCTTGATAAAATTCAAAATTATAATAAACAATTGCAAAATCTTCTCCATTTGAATTTTTTAAATAACAATTATATTTATCTTCATTTGGATTTTTTTTTAAAGTTTCTGTTTTACCTTGATATAAGAAATTATTAGGAAATTTTTCATCATATAATTCAAATATTACAGATTGAAATTTTTTTACATTAGGAGCTAAATCATAAAATTGGGATAAAAAACATTTATTATCTTTATCAAATTCTAAAGTTTTTGTTTTTATTGGATTTGTATCATTTACTATAATTGATAAATAAAATTTGATTTTTTGAAAAGGAAATAAAATTCTTATTCCTATGATTTTTATTCTATTTCTATTAATTGAAATTTCTTGTGACATAATAAATTTATTTAATAAATCATTTTTATTGTTTTATTTTTTTTCAAAAAATATTATATAATTATATTATTATATATTATATTTTTTTTTGTTAAAAGATTAATTTTAAAGTTTTTTTGGAAAAAAGCCATATAAAATAAATAAAAAATAAAAATTAATAATAATTATAAAAATTAAAAACAATTAAAAAAAACAATAAATGTATAAAAATTGACCTCATTGAAAAAATAAAAAATAATGAAAAAAATTTTAAATTAAAAATAAAAAATTTCTTGTTTAAAATAAAAATGATTAAAAAAGAAGGTTAATAATCTATATTTATATAAATGAAAAAAGATTTTGAAAGAAATTTAAAATTGTTTCCAAATTAATAAATGTAATTGCTTTTTAAATAAATAAAAAAATTTCAAAAAAGGAAATTAATATTAATAAAAAATTCATAAAACAAATTACTTAAATAAGAAAATTTTTAAATAACGTTTAGTGAATAAATTGTTGAATTTTTCATCAATTTAATAATTTAAATAATTCAAAAGAAATATGTTTTTTTAAATTATTTTTTAAATATATTTTTAATTTTATTGAAATTAATCAATATTTTGAATATATTTAAATAAAAATGACAAATAATAATTTGGATAGTTCTAATAATTTTGAATTAAAAGAGATTAAAATAAAAGAAAAACTTTATACTCTCTTTTACGAATTAACTAGTGAAATTAAAGGTAAAAAAATTGAAATTGATGAAGAAGAATATGAAGAAAATATAAGAACAACAACTGTTTTTCAAATAATAGAATATATATATCAAACTATTCAAATTCTAATAAAAAAATATAAAAAAGAAAACATAAAATCTTTTACCCCTAAATTATATGAAGTAAATCAATATGAAAAAATGTTAAGAAAATTTGAGAATAATGAAAGAAAATTAATAAAAAAACAATTCCAATATAAATTACATAAAGACACTTTAGAATATAAAATAGAGGAATATATGGAAATGGAAGAAGAATTTGAGGAAATGAAAACAAAATTAAAATATGAAGATGGGAAATTTTTAGAAAATGATAGAAAAGATAATGAAATTATTATTATTAGACAAGAAAATACTAATTTAAAAAAAATTATTTCGAATTTAGAAAAAGAAATTAAAGAAAATCAAAATAGTTTAAATGAAATAAAAAAAAGATATTCTAATTTACAGACAAAACTTGAAGAAACAGAAAAAGAATTAAATCTTTTTTCTAATATAGATTTAAATAATAATTATCTAATATATAATAATGGGAATAATAATATTGGGAATTCATTTTTACAAAAAAATAATAATAATAGTATTAGTTCAATTAGTCATAAAAATAATAATTCGAATATTAATTTAAGTCAATCATCTAAAAATTCCTTTTTTCTTTGTAAAAATAATATTAGTGAAATTAAAGGGATTAATGACTTTAAAATTTTTAATTTAAAAAGTTCAAAACCATCAAATAATAAAAATAAACATATACATGAATTATTTGTTCAAAATAAAAATATAGATGATTTAAGTATGAGAGGTTATCATTCAAGTAAAAATCAAAATTCTCTAAGTCTCAATAGAAATAATTCAACTAATATAATGTTAGAACAAAAAAAAATAAATTTATTATCAAGATATCTCTCTTATAAAAAAATTAGTAAAGGAAGATCAAATAATAATTCTACAAATAAATTAGGAAATAATAATAACAATGATATTATAAATAAAATGTATAAAAAACAGAATAATTCTTGTTTGAGAATAATAAAAAAATTTCCATTAAAAATCATTAATAATGGAAATTTTACAAATAGAGAATCTAAAAATCATAATTTAAATAGAAATAATAATTCTAGTACTCAAAGTTTAAAAAATCAAATTTCAATTTCCAAAATTATTAAAGCAAATCTTTCTAAAATAAATAAAAATAATAACAATAATTTTATAGATAAGTCTTCAAATTCTATTGGAACTTTAAGAGGAGATAATGAAAAAAAATCATATTAAATAGATATTATTCTTTAACATTAAATGATTAAATGATAAATATCTTATAATGTATTTTTAATATTATAGCATAATTTATTTTATTTATTTTTAATTTAAAATTCAATCATTTAAAAACAAATTCAAAGATTTACTAAAATTCTTATTATATTACAATATTAATTTTCATCAGTAATTAATTGTCTTTCTTCATCATCTAAATTTTTAACTTCTTCTTCATTTGAAAAATTTAAATTTTGAATGTCTCCTAAATTTCCATTATGATAACGGGGATTTTCAATTCTTTCTGTTTCAAATAAATTCACAAACATATATCCAAATGAAATAAATGAAGCTAATGAAAGACCTAAAAAATCCCTTAGATAATCATTTTTTATAATTATGAAAATAAAATAAATTAATATATATATTATCGAAAAAACAATAACAAAACCCAAATATCGAAGAAATGTGCAATTTCTTTTAAAAAAAAATTTATGCCAATTTATTAAATCGTCTATATAATTGTCATAATTTTTTTGTTTTACTAATAATGCTGTTTGTAATAATCCAATAATTACTCCAATGTAAGATAAATAAATTAATAATAAATGTAAACTTTCATTTTGTAAAATTTTTGAATTATTCATTTTTGGACATAACTCATATAAAATATTTTTATATTGTTGATCTTTTTCTCTTTTTAAAAAATAAAAAGGAAAAGCAATACAAAACAAAATTACAATAATCAATAAAATATAAAAAAAATAATTATAAATAAAATCCAAAAATTCTTTTGGTTTTTTCTTTTGAATATTAAGAACAAAAATTACAAAATAAAATAACCATAATCCCATTAAAAAACCAAAAATAACTTGATTAATAGAATGTGCTCCAAAATATAATCTACTTAAACAAATATTAAAAATCAAAAAACTATAAATAGAATATACTAAGATTTTATAGTAAATACTTTTTGTTTTAAAAAATTTAGTTTGAGTCATAAAATAACACATAGATAAATAAATTGAAGTACTCATTATAGAATGTCCACTTGGATTTCCATAACTTCCTTCACAATCTATTTTTAAAGTATTATCTATCCAAAATGGTCTTGGATTTCCATAAATTAACTTAAAAAAAGCTGATAAATAATTTGCTAAACTAAAAATAAATAATTCTATTGCAAAAAAATTTATTGGAGTAAACATTAACATTATTAATAAAGGAATTATTGTCAGTTTACCTCCGAATAATGAGAATACTCTGAAATAAAATTTAAAAAATTTTTTACCAAAAAAAGATTGTATTTTTTTTTCTATTTTAATACTTTTGTTAAATAAAGGTTTTCTATAAAAAAGTTCATTTATTATTATTGTAGAAAACAATAATGAAGGAATAGCAACTTTTGAAATAGAGAATTTCATTGAAATATTTAAAAAAAATAATAAACTTTAATAAAAGAATAAAAATATATAAAATTAAATGGGGAATGAAAATGTCAATTTAACAACTCCAGAAGTGAATAATTCAGTTATTTCTAATAATAGTTATCAACAAAATCCAAATGATTATTCTCAAAATTATCAAAATAATATAAACAAAGCATTATCAAATCCTCAACATTTAAATCAAAATATAAATCAAAATATTAATCAAAATCAAAATATAAATCAAAATATAAATCAAAATCAAAATATAATATCTCAATTTCAAAATAATAATTTAAATCAAAGTAATATTCCTCAAAATAATCAATTTATGCGTTCAAGTACTTTTAATCAAAGACCAGTTTATAAATATCATTTAACAACAAAATCATTAAAAGATTGTTTTCAAAATTATGCAATTAATAATGAATATTTAAATAAAAATAAATTTAATGATGCAATTGAAAGTTTATTTAGATTCCCCATTCCAGAAATGCATCATACTTATTTAAGTGAAAAAATATTTCATTTAATTGATGATTCTGGAGATGGAAAAATTCAACAAGAAGAATTTATTAGAGGATTTACAAATGTTTTAAAAAATAAAAATTTTAGATTAAATTTATCTATGATTTGTATGATGAATACTATAGATAAAAATAGAAATTCTCTTGAAATTGAAGAAATAAAAGATTTTTTTATTAAAAGTTTTAAATATGGATTTAAACATTTATTATGGCAAGTTCAAAAAGATAAAAATGAATTTCAAAAAAAAAAGTTACCTATTGTTAATATGTCTCAAATTGAAGTTTGGTGTGAAAAATATGAAAATCAAATTAAAAGTTATATTGATAATGATTTAAGACAAAATAATATTGATCCATATTCTTCAATGGATTTTGAAACTTTTAAAAAATGGATTTATAACAATCATGTTATTCAATTATCTTATGGAGGAAAAACTTGTGATATTGCAACTTCTTTAATTAAATTAGATGATGTTGGATTTGATGAAAATAATCCTTATAAGATTTAGTTAATATTTATTTATTGAATTAATGACTTTTATTAATTAGAAAAATTAGTGTGATTAATTTATTTTTGTTTTAACAATTTATTTAAATGAATAAATATAATAAAAGAAAAAAATTTAAATTACTTTTTAATAAAAAATAATAAAAAAATGAAAAAAGAAGAAACCGAAAAAGTATCTGAAAAACCTGAGAAGAAAAAAAGAGAAAAAAAAGAACCATATATTCCAATAGATTTAGATAAGTTAAAAGAAAATATAGAAAAAGATATAAAAGAAAAATTTACTTTTGCTCCTGAAGATTTAGAAAGACTTTTAAAACTTCAGAAATATGAAGATGGATTAAATACAGGAGTAAATAATTTAGGAATAACAATACAAAATATATTAGATAAACAATATGAAGAATATGTTAAAACTTTTATTAAATTTATGGATAATGTACGTGATGAAATAAGAAATAGAATAGAAGAAATTGAAAATGAAACTAAAAAAAAATTAAAAGAAAATGATATTAGAGTTGTAAAATGTGAAAGAGATTTTTTTAGATTAGAAGCAATTCGTTTAAATGGTTTATGTAAAGATATGAGTTCAAAAATTGAAGAAATGGGATTTAGAATGAAATTATTAACTAATGAATTAAATAATATGACTATTAAATGGAAAGAATCTGAAAATATTAATAAACAATTATTAGTTGAATTAGAAAGTAATATTCAAAGTATGAAAGATGTTGAAAGAGAAAATGGTGAAATGAAAGAAAAATTAAATAAAGTTGAAGGTAATGAAATAATCGATGAAAATGAAAGAAGAGGAATTATTAATGAAAATGAAGAAAATAATTTAAATTATAATATAAATATAAATGATAATATAGAAATGAATAATAATGAATATAATGAGAAAGATAATATTAATTTGAATAATAATATTTTATTTGAACAAGAAAGAAATGAAAAATTAAATGATTTAGTTGAAAGATTAAAAAATGAATTAAGAAAAGAAAGAATAAGAAATCATAAAACTTTATCTGAATTTAATAAAATGATTATAGAAAAAAATAAATTAGAAAATATTTTTAGTGATTGTGTTAAAAAAGTTAGGGAAGATATTTTTAATAGAAAATTGAAAGAAAAATTCAATGATAATAAATATAAAAAAAATAAAGATTTAATGAATATACCATATGTTAGTAATATAAAATATAATCAATTTTTACCATCTGATAAAAGAAAATTATTAGAAATGTTTGTTTTAAAAGATGAAGTTACACAAGTTTTACAAAATATTATATTTAATAAATCAAATGAAGATATAGAAAAAGATCCTGAAATGGAAGGAATAAATATATTAAATGAAAATAGAATTCAAGTTCCAGAAAAAACAAATGCAGCTTTTAAAGATAATAAAGCAAAAACAAAAACAAATTTTTTTATTAAATCTTCATATAATTTTGCAAATAGTTTCGGTCAAAAAACAATGTTAAATTTTGGAACAAAAGGTAAATTTAAGCCTTTTAAGCCAATTTTTTAAATAAAATATATTAATAACAAATTTTTTAAATTTTTAATCACAAAGAAAAAAAAAATATTTTATAAAATCAATAATAATAATAATTAAATTGAATTTTTTATTTTTTAAATTTTTGATATTCTTCATAGTTCATATTAATTTTAATAGATTGATATCTTTTTAAAGAAATTAAATTTTCAACATTTTTAAAATCATCATAATAACCAGCTTTTCTAACAAGAGATTTTAAAGTTTTTTGATGGTCCCATTCTTGTTCTTTAGCAACTTCAGGTAAATAAGTTCCTTTATAATATCTATCTTTTTCAAATTCAATTTGAATACCATGTTTTCCTATTTCCCAATCATAAATATTATCAACTTTTTCAAAATTAACTAATAATGAAATTCCACAATTTAAATCTTTAACTTCTTCTATTTTTATTGGTGGAAATCTTGAATCTTTAAATGCTGCATATAAAGAAAAAATTGATAAATTTTTTTCTAAATTATCTGAAGCAAATGTTCCTATACATCCTCTTAAACGATGTTCTTTTCCTTTTGACCATGTTACAAAAAGAGGATATGAATATTTTTTAAATTTTTCTGGAAATTCAGGTTTTATTTCTGATTGTTTATCAAGAAAAGATAATATAACATCAAATGAAAATTTACATAATAAATTTAAATCAGGATCATTTACAGATATTTCTTCTTTATTATCATTTTCATTTTCCATAAATAATAATATAAAAACATTTAATTTAAAATTTAATAAAAAAATAATATATTATTAAAAAAAAAACATAAATAATGATAATTTAATAATACTAATTATATAAAATATAAAAAAATAAACATTGAAAAAATATAAAAAAAATATATTTAATCAATTAATCTTTTTCTTTTTTTTTCCAGGTTTAAAATTACATGAATATTCAATAGTATACATTTTAGCCATAGTAGTATAACCTAAAAAATCATGTGCTCTAATTAAATTACCACAATCACAATTTAAAGGGCTTTCAGCATTAGGATCACTTAATAAATTAAATAAAGCAACACAAACACTTTCAAGACTCCATTGCGGAGTCCATTTATCTTTAAGTAATTCAAAGCATATTTCTCCATTTGAAAAATCTATATTTGGATGAAATATTTTAGTTATAAAATAACATTTTGGAGGAGAAATAGGATAATCTTCTGGAACATTTATATTTACTAAAAATTCTCCTCCTTCATATGGTGTATCTGGAGGTCCTTTTATTTTTGCTTGCCATTGAAATATATTTTCATTTTCTCTTAAATATAATTTTATTCTATCTGTGTCTTTTTGATTTTTGTAATCTCTTAATTCTTTGTTTAAACGAGTTGTCGCTATACTCATTTTCATTTTTTTTAAAATAAAAAAAAATTGTTTTTATTCATATTTTAAATTTTTTTTAATTTAAATATGAAAGTTTTTGATGATACTGATATTAATTTTTTTGAAAATAATATTGAAAGAATTCAAGAAATAAGAAAAAATAGTGAAAATAATCAAAAATTTGTTTTAAAAAAAAAATTTCATCAAGAAATAAATTCTCATTTAAATATTTCAGGTAATAATTATATTAAAATAAATCCATTAAATAAAAATTATTTGAAAAGTTCTGAAAATTTATCTAAAAAAAAGATTTCAAATTATAATTCAAAATTTCGAAATAATGATTTTGATAAAAAAAATTCAATTAATAATATTGATTTTTCTTTAGGAATAAATTCTGATAGAAATTTAAAAAATTCAAATGAAAAAAAGGAAAATTCGAGTTTAATTGGAGATAATTCTTTAAATATAATAGAAAAAAAATTTATTTCTTTGAAAAACAAAGAAAATAAAAGTAATGAAAATTCCAAAAAAGAAAATTCTTTTGAGATTAATATAAAAGATAATCTAACAATTCTACTTTGTAGTTTTTGTGGAAGAAATTATCCTATAACAAATCTTTATTCAACAAAATCATGTAAACATTATTTTTGCCAAAAATGTTTAAAGAAGTATTTTAAACAAGAAAATTTAGAAACAAAAAAAATTTTTAAGTGCCCAATTTCTTATTGTAAGAAAAATTTTGATAAAGAATTGATAGAAAAAGAAAATTTATTAGAAAATAATGATGTAAAATCTTTAGATTTCGATATTAAAATAAATTCAAATAAAACTGAAATCACAGATATAATAAATCATTATAAAAATAAAAATTTAATTGATATTAATTCAAATAGATCTCTTTTTATTTATTCAAAATATAAAAATGATATTTGCCCTTTTTGCAATGAAAATAAAATTTTTTCTGATAAATTTTATTGTGTATGTTTGAATTGCCAAAAGAAATTTTGTTAATATTGTCAATGTTTATATTATAATAGTCATTTTGAAAAAAATAATCCTTTAAGATGTAAAGTCTTTTTTAAAATGAGTGAAGAAAAAATTAAAATGATATCAGATAAAAGGAAAAAAAGTTTTTGTTTTAAGTTTTTTTTTTCTTCTATTTTTGTTGTTTTTGGATATTTTATAGTAATTTTGGGAAATTCAAAACGAATGCAAATTTTCATAAAAAAATTGCTTTTTAAAGGAAATTCAAAAATACATTTTAATCTTTTTGTTTTTTATCTCTTATATTGTTTTTATATAATTATTTTATCATTCTTTTTATTTATATCATTACCTTTATATATTATTATTATTCCTTATTTCCCAATAATATCACTATTAATTTAGATTTTTTTAGAATTTAATAATAAGCAATATAATGAAAAAATCCTTATTTATGATGGAATTTTTGATAATATAATTTGTATTATATGCTCTAATTATATTCATTTTGTTTTCATCATAAATAACTTATTTTATCTTTATTATTCAAAAAAAATTTTCAAAAAAACGACTTTAACAATAAGAATAGAGATAATAAAAAAAATAAATCTTTATTTTTAATTATAAAATTTTTTTTTATATATATAAAATTAAGAATGATAAAAAATATATATTATTTAATTATTATTTTTTTAAATTTTTATAAAAGTTAATTAATTAATTAAATATTGTCCTTTATTTAATTATATATAAAAAAAATTATTTTTTTTTAAAATTAAATATTTGAGTAAGGAGTAATTGGGGATTGGGGATTAGGGATTGGGGATTGGG
>JAJJKW010001780.1:0-31408 GCA_023805745.1 Isotricha sp. YL-2021b | reverse complement strand
ATATCTCTATGAATATAATTACAATCATATAATATTTTTAATCCATCTATTATTTGATTAATAAATAATACAATTGTATATTTATTCATATAATATAACCAGGGAAAATTTTCATTATAATTATATATTTTCATCAAATTATTAAATAACAAATACTTTAAAAAAAATCTAAGATCTTGATAAAAAGCCTTTTCCATAACTATTGAATAAATATTCATTATTTCTTCTTTATGAACTATTTTATCATTATATATTGCCATAGTAGAAATAATATTTTTCCCATTTAAAGACTGACTTAAATAACATTCATTTTTCATTTGAATTTCTCTCTTTGGATTATTTTTTGATGTTTGAATTTTAATTATTAAAAATCTATTTCCATTTTTAACATGATATATTTCTCCAAATCCTCCTTTATTAATAAAATCAATTCCCACATAACCTTTTTTTTTTAAAACTTTTTTTAACAAATTTAAATGATTCATTATTAAATAAAAAAAAGTAATGAATTGCTTATAAATTAAACTTTGTTGAAATCAAATTTAAAAAAAAAATATTATAATAAATTATAAAATACCTAAAAATATAGTTATTCATAATTCTATCTAATTTTCATTAACTATTAAAGAAAAATAAATTTGCAAAGAAATTTTTTATATATTATTCCTTCATTTTTTACTTCTTGAATGAATATATTTTTTATTTATTAAAATTCCTAATTTAAAATATTATTAATTTCCTATTTTTTTGTTTCTAGAATAATTGTTATCAAGAAATTTTTTTCTACTATAAAAATGAAAATTATTTTTCTTTTTTAAATTTAAACAAAATAAGTATTCATCTTTTTTTATTCATTTTTTTCTAACTATTAATATTAAGGGAAATGATTAATCTCTTATTCAGAAAAATATCTGTTTTTATTTATAGATAAAAATTATAGTCATTTAATTTTATTGTATTATTAATTATAATCAAAATATTTATTTTTTTATTATCATATTTTTAATTCTAAAATTTTAAAAAAATAAAAATATTAAGTATTTATTTAAATAAAGTTTCGATTTAAAATAGAAAATATCAATTGTTTTTAAATAAAAAAAATTTTAAACTGAATAATTATAATAATCAAATTGGAAAAATAATTTTAAAACCTTTTTTTTATTTTGGTGAAAATGAAAAAATGAAAATAGATAAATAATGAGAAAAAAACATAAAATTAATATTCATCTTCATTTTCTTCACCAAAAGTCATATAAACACAATAAATATTTTTCTCATCATTAATTTTTCCAGAATTAACTCCAATTTTAGTAAATTTTCCATTTAACAAAATTTCTCTATTTATTTTATCAGGACTATCAATATCAATAATATTAGAAACAATAATATATTCTTCATTAGGTACATTTTTATTACAAATACAAGAAATTTGAGAAAATTTAATTCTAGCTTCATTTTTTATTCTATCAATTTCACTTTGAATATAATCTTCATTATCACAATCTTCTTTATTTGCAGGAAAATGCATATTTAAATCTTCAAAATAACTTAATTTATTTACAGGTTTTATATTTTGTAAATAATTTTTTGCTTCGTTAAAAGCTTCTTTTCCTTTATTTAATATTATATTAAAACCATCTACTGTTATATTATAATGTTTTTTTTTATTATTAAAATGAACCATTTCTGAATATTTATCTATAATTGGAATAAAAAATAAAGGATCTTGTCTTAATTTATTTATTAATAAAACTAAATTATTTTGGAGTTGATTATTAATAGATGAAAAATCATTATTTGAATTAAATGTTCCTATTCTATTTAAATTACTTATATTTGTTTTTCTATTGGTTTCTAATAAATTATTTTCAAATTTATTAAAACTATTTTTATTTTTTAATTTTTTTTCTCGTTCTTTTTTAACTTCTAAATCTAAATTCATTTCTCCATCATTAAAATTACTATTTTTACAACAACTTAAACCCATAATAAAAAAAATTAAAAAAAAAAAAGAAAAAATAATAAAAGAAAAATTAAAAAAATAAAATGAAAATATAATCAAAAACGTATAAATTTTTACTCTAAAAAAATGAATCTTAAAAAACCCTATATTTAACTAGAACTTAAACACTTAAATGAAAATTTACTTTTTAAAAAAGAAATATTATCACTTCCAATAGCACCATAACCACTATTTCCATAATGTCCAAAAAGATGAGAAATAGGAATATTTCCAGAAAAAATTCCCCAAGTAGCATCCATAGGATACCATTTATTATTTATTTTAACAAGACTCCAAGCATGTGCTCCATCATCATCAGAACTTTTTAAATCATTTATTGCATTTCCTCCACAATACATTGCAGGAATATTAATTGAATTTAATAATGCATTAAATAATATAGTATAATGTTCACATACTCCTGTTTTTTGTTCTAATATTTCACTTGCTGTCATTTTTTTTCCTGAAAAACTTAATTTATATTTCATATTTTTATATACCCATTGTCCTATTTTTTTTGGACTTATTATTTTTTCTTTATTTTCTCTTATTATTTTTTCAGCTAATGTTTTAAATTTTATTTTGTCTTTTATTTGATCTTCTGGTATTTTTGGTTCTAAATTACATTCCCATGAACCAGAACTTCTATTTTCAAATGTTATATTTTGTTCTAAATATCCTTCTTTTGTATTTAAATTTTTAAAATTAACTTCTATTTGATCTCCTTTATCTACTATAATTTCACCATCAAATTTATTACTTTTTGGACTATTAACTTCATATTTTATTACTTTATTATTTCCTGTATAAAAACTTTTACAAGTATGAAAAGTAGTTTTTTGTATATTAGATGAAGATTTTACTCCACCATATAAATTTACATTCCAAGTTGCTTTTTTTGGAGAAATATTAATTCGAGTTTCTAAACCTCCTTCAGGAACTGTTCCTGTCCAAGAATATTTTCCATTTCCTCTATCATTAAATAGATCTTTTTCAAAATTTACAACAATAAATTTATCAGGAACAAATAAAGTATATTTAGCACTTCTTCCTGCCATAGAAGAAGATAATCCAACAAAATTTGTAATATAATATTTATTGACATCTCTTCTTATTGATTTATATTTAAAATGAATTGGAACTTTTTCTCCATTTTTTAATTTTATTTTAAATGATAAATGATTTCCATTAAAATTTGTATCAGCTTTTTTACCATTCATTTCTGTTGTTATTAGTGTTATTTTACTAAATAAATCAAAACCATAACTCCAACTTGAATAAAACATTGAATTTGATAATCCAACAGCCATTAATTCAAAATTTACATCAACTTCTTGTCCTCCATCATCTGTTATTTTTGCAATTTCTATCCAATTTGTTTTTAATAATTGACCTTCTACAAAAGAATTTGGATTTACTTTTTCTGGAACTAATGCTACTGATTCTTCTAATATTGAAGGTATTTTTTTTCTATTTGTATTTATATAATCAAGATCATTTCTAAAATCTACTATTCTTGAATTATTTAATAAACGACTTGAATATAAATCATTTTTATTTGGATTTGGTGTTACTTTTTTTGCTTCTGATAATGCTTTTTGATTTAATTCTGTTAAAAATTCTTGTAATATTTCTTTTGTTTTATTTAATAATTCTTTTGTTTCTTTATTTTTTGTTATTATATCACTTATTTTTTTTTTAAAGTCAGTTATTTCTTTTTCTAATTTTTTTAGATAAATTTCACTTTCATTTAAATTTTCTTCAATAAATGGAATATCTAAATCTTCTTTTTCTTGTATTTTTTGAAGGAAACTTATTATTTTTCTTTGATGATTTTCTAAATTTTTTTTAATTTCTTGATTTAAATTTGAAAATAAATCTCCTAATTTAATTATATTTTGATCAACTTTTTCCATATTTTTTATAGATTGATCTAAATTTTTACAATCTGTGAAAAATGCAACTTCAACTTGTCTTTGCTCTTGTAAAATTAAAAGTGTATCTTGAACATCATTTCTTATAATTTGAATTTTCTTAAATAATTTATCTTGGTCTTTAAAATTTTCTTCAGATGAATCAATTTCTTCTTTAAATGAAAATAAATTAAGTTCAATAATAGCTTTTTTATTTTCTAATTCATCTAATTTTTTATTTTCCTGTCTTATTCTTTGACTTTGAGAAATAAAATCTTCTCCTTTTAATCTAGCTATTTCTTTATTTAATTCTTGAATTTTTTTTTCCAATTCTTTTATTTTCTCATTTAGTTGTTTATTATTATCTTCTAAACTTTGTTTCTTTGCAATTTCTAATTGAAATTTATTCTTTAATTGAATAAATGAAACTTTTAGTTTTTTAAATTGTTCTTGAATAGAAGGATTATCATTATTATTATTATTATTATTTTTATTATTGTTGTTGTTATTATTGTTGTTGTCGCTCATTTTATATTTTAGTTTATATTTATTTTATATTTTAATTATATAATAAATAGGTAATTCTTAAGAAAAAGTAAAAAATAATTACATATCAATTTTTTTAAATAAATACAATTTTTTTTGATAAAATGAAAAAAATATTTATTTTTTAATATATAATTAATTAATAATTATTTAAATAAGAAAATAAATATTTAATACTTAAATTTAAAATGTCTGATTCAGAATCAAGTGACCGCTCAAATGAAGGAATTAAAAATCAATTTAAAAAAAAGAGAACAACAAGAAAATCAAAAAAACCAAAAAAATCAAAATCAAAATCTTTAAAAATAGATAAAGAAGAAAAGAAAGAAATCTCAAATTTAATTGAAAAATTTGATTCATTATTTATTGAAGAAGAAACAAAACAAACTGAAAAAAATATAACAAAATTTACAAGATTATATCTTTTAAATAATTCTGATAATCCAGAAGAAACAACTTTAAATTATAAATCTTTTATGATTTTTATATTTAAATTATGTGGATTAGAAATTGATTTTGAAAATGAAGAAGAAATTAAAAA
The DNA here is from genome assembly GCA_023805745.1 of Isotricha sp. YL-2021b. Classification (NCBI taxonomy): domain Eukaryota; phylum Ciliophora; class Litostomatea; order Vestibuliferida; family Isotrichidae; genus Isotricha; species Isotricha sp. YL-2021b. Next base: position 26,406 of record JAJJKW010001780.1, on the reverse strand, counting down.
ATATTTAAATATTCAAAATTCAACTTGTACTGATCCTGAAATTATTGATGAATTAATTAATAATTGTAAATTAAGAACTGCAAAAATTACTTTGCATTTTCTTACTTTAACTTTAAATCCTATTGCTGATGTTATATATAATTGTTTTGATGTTATTAAAGAAAAAGATTTTGAAAAATTAAAAGATTTTATTATTATTATGTTAAAATTATGTTCTAATGGTTATAGAAAATTAAGATATATTTCTTGTGTTATTTTATGTAGATTTTTTGAATCTTTATTTAATGAAATGGGAAAAACTAAAAAATTATACCAAGAAAAAAGTAATGTTTTTGAAAAAAGTAAAAATTCACTCTCAAAAGGAACATTAACATTATTAAAAAATAAAATTCAAATATTAAATCAATTAATTAATTTATTAAAAGAAAATTTAATAATAAAAAAAATAACAGATATAAGTAAGGATATAAGATTAATAATAGGAGAATCACTTTTTAAAATATCTAAAAAACATTTTAATTTACTTTTTCAAGATCAAAAATTGATAAAATTTTTTCCATTTTTTTTAAATGATCCAAGTTCAGTAATAATATATAAATATTTAAATTTATTATTTGAAGAATTATGTGAATTAAGTAAAGATGATGATGATGAAGAAGAAGAAAATTTAGAAAAATCAAAGAATAAAAATATAAAAAATACAGAAGAAGAAGAAGAAAATTTAAAAATAATAGTAAAAATATTATCTTTAACAAGAGATTCAATATTAAAACTTTGTCTTAAAGAAGATAAAAATATATCTAAAATGTCAATGAGAATAATACAATTATTATCTATTCAAAAAATATTAGAACCAAAAACAGTTCATCAACTTTTACCTCATTTATTTAATCCTGAACCGGCAATAAGAACTTTAGTAAGTAGAATTGTTATTTCTTATATTTTAAATTTTGAAAATGAAAATGAAAAATATAATCATTCTATAAAAGATGTTCAATATTTAGTTGAATTTACTCAAAAATTAACAGATAATGAAAATAAATTAGTTGAAATTATTGTTGATAATTTTTTTAATGGATTAGAAATTCTTAAAAATTTTCAAATTTTCTTTGATTTTATTGATCAATTATTAAATAGTTGTAATTATGAATTATATCTTATTCATACTGCGTTTTTGATTATTAAATATTCTATTCAAAAAATTCAACAAAAAATACAAGATAATATGATTAATTATAATCCAATTAATAATGAATTTGTTAATTTATATTCTAAAAGAATTACTTGGTATTTAAAAAAATTTAGAGTACCTTTATTTGAAAATATTATTCAAACTACTCAAGCTAAAATTTTATGTATTTGTTTAGATTTGTTAAATTATATTCAAGTATTTGAAAAAGATTTTCAAAATATTTCCTTTGATTCTTTTAAAGAAATTATAAATGAATTAATTAATTCTTTTTTTATAAATATAAATAGTTTTGGAGAAAATGAAATTAATAATAATAAAGAAGAAAATGATTTTTTTGGAATATTTTTTAATAATGAATCTGTAATTTTTGAAAAAATATGTGATAATTTATTAAATGGAATTCATATTCTTTTTAATAATAAACAATTATTTGAATTTTATCAATTTAATCAAAATTTATTACTTACTGAATTTATATATGGAAAAAAAGAAAATGATAATTCTTTAAAAAAAAAATTTATTTCTATTTTAAAAAATGAAATCATTAACACTAAAATTTATGAAACTTTAGAAAAAAATAATTCTAAAAATTTATCAGATTTTGATGATTTATTAGATAAAGATATAAAAACTAAATTATATATAACTTCTACACAATTAAATTATATGATAATTCATTTTCCAAAAATATTTGAAGAAATTGATATTAATTTATTTGAATTATCTTCATTTTTTATTAAAATATTAACAATTTCATTGAAATCAAATGATTCAAATGAAGATCTTTTATTTTATTTTAAATTTAATAGAATTATCTTATCGTTAATTGAAACGTTACATCTTTTTTTATTTACATTGGAACAATCAAATTCAAAATTAAATATATCTGAAATAAATAATTCTATAAATGATTATATAGATTTAAGAAACAATATTTTAAATACTATATTCAGTATAGCAAATATGGATTATATGGAAGAAAATCAATTATATAATAATAATTTATTAATATTAAAATCAAATGGAATTGGAATTGTTTTTGATATGTTAACAATAATTAATAGAGATAATATGACAAATAAAAATTTAAAATTTTCAATTACTCCTGAAATAGAAAATTTTTTAATTCAATTTATTAGAAATAATTTTATAAAATATTTTTATGATTATAATAAATATTTAAAAGGAGATAATACAAATGAAGTTTCATCTAATGATTGGACACAAGATAATCCAAAAAAAGAAAGAAAAAGTATGTCATATATAAAACATTCTATTTTTAAAAATGAATCAACATTAAAAACTTTTTGTTTAAAAATTTTAGTAGAAAAATTCTCAAGATTATTATTATTAAATTTTTCAATGTTTGAATATATAGATTTATGTTCTTTATATTTTGAAACATTCTTTTTAATTCAACATATGCATTCAATAGAAAATGTTGTTTTTTGTACTTTAGAAACTTTAATAGATTTAGAAATTCAACAATATATTCAAATTAAAAATGAAGAATCAGTTTCTAAAAATAATCCTTGTATTATTGCTTTTTATCTTACTAAAATTACGATGAAAATTTTTAATGAAAAATCTTTACTTTTTCCAAATGAAGAGTTTAATTTATTATACGAAGAAAAAATTGAAATGATTGGAAGATTTTTAAATAGTTATACAAGAGTTTATAAAAAATTAAAAAATAAATATAAAGATTCTGATATTAACATTTATGAAAAAGATAAACTTTTTATTGAAAATTTTATTTTAAATGGAATGAATTTTGCTTTATCTGAAAAAATTCCAAATAAAACAGATCCTAAAGTAATTGATGTTGAAAATGTATATTTTTTAGAATTTATAAAAATGTTTTTAAAAACAAATTTATTCTTTGATTCAGAAGATATTAAAAGTTTTATTATAGCATATATAAGTATGTCAAAAAGTATTGAATTTCAAGATGGAATTAATATAAGACATTTAAAATGTATGGAAAAATTTAAAAATTACTTATTAAATAAAGGAAAACTTATTATTTCAAATAATCAAGATGAAAATAAAGAAAATGAACAAGATGATTTAAGTGAAAATGAAAAAGAAAAAGAAAAAGAAAAAGAAAATGAATTACAAGAAGAAGAAAAAATTGATGATATTGATTTAGATGTTAAAAAAAATATTAAACGTAAAAAAAAGAGAAAGACTAATGAAAAATTTGAAGATGATAAAAAAGATGAAATTGAAGAGAAAAAAAATGAGGAAAGTATTAAAGAAAAAAAAAATAAAAGACAATCTAAAAAAAATAATAAAAGAAAATATAATGAAATTATTAAAGAAGAAGATGAAAATATTGAAGAAGATAATCAATTAAATGTTAAAAAAATGAAAAAAAAATAAGTTAAATTATAAATAATTAATATTAAATTAAATATATTTTTTTTACAAATATTCAAATCGTTAAAAATTAAAAAAATGTCTTCAATTAACGATTTATCATCTAAAAGAAAAAATGGATTAAACAATCATAATTTGGATAAAACTTTATTAATAAAAATAAATATATCAAATGAGAATAAAAAAGAAATTGAAATTAATAATTTAGATAATATAGGAGATATTGTTTTTGAATTTTGTAAAAAAAACGATTTAGATTATAAAAGTTTAACCCAAATAATGAGTACTTTAGAAGGAATTATAAATAATAAAAATAATAATAATAATTATGAAATTAATTTAAATAAAAATCAAAATAAAGTACAGAAGATAGTAACAAAAAAAATAAATAAAATTGTTAAAGAAGAAGATGATGAAAATATAGAATCTTCATCAAGAAATAAAAAATATATAATTCCAATAAAAAAGAGTCAAAAATTATTTCCTTATGAATTTAAAATAAAAAAAAATTTCCACAAAAGAAATATCAAAAACAAAAAAACAGAATTAAGTGAAGATTCAATAAATTCATTTATGAATCCTCCAAATCAAATATCTAATAGAGTAAATATATCATCTCAAATAAATTTAAATAATTTATCATCAATAGATGAAAATCAAACAGTAAATACATTAAAACCAATGAATACTATAAGTAATTTTTCAAGAATTAGTGAAAATAATCATTTTAAAAAATTCAATATTTTTGATAGATTATTTAATGATGCACAAATTAAAAGAGTTGCTTATAGAAGACCTTGTCATTTTAGTTCTGATTTAAGAGATAATTCTATAAATAATAAAAATTATAAAATTAATTCTTCTCATATTTTAGATAATAATTCAATTTTTTCTAATACAAATTTAACTCTTTTGTCAAATTATTCTAATATAAATTCCAATAATAGTAATTACAATAATAGTTATTTATTAAGAAGTTTAAAAACATTAAGCCCAGAATGTATTTTCCAACCAAATTCTTCTTTAAAAAAAAATAAAAGTTTAAAAAATAATAATAAGAAAAATATAAATAAAAGAAATTTAAATAAATATGAAAATATTTTAAAACATTTAGATTATAAACCAACAATAATAAAAGAAGAAGAAAATGAAAATGAAAAACAAAAAATGTTTAATACAATTAGTGCCCCAAATGAAAAAAAAAGGATATTAAATATGAAAAATAATAATAATAAATATTTCCCTTTAAAAAATAGAATATCTTGGCAAACAAATAATAATGAATTATTATTAGAAGACGAAATTGATGAGGCTTTTGTTAATTTATTTTATGAATTAAATGGTAATAATAACTCAATAAATGAATTAAATGAAAATAATATTAACATTAAAAAAATACCAAATAATATTTTATATGATATTGAACCAATTACTTCTGAAATTTATAAAAATAAAAAATCTTATTCTATTGATGATTTCAAAAATGAAATGAAAGAAATTATAATAAAACTTCCTAAAGAAGATAAAAAGAATATAATAAATTTATTCAAAAATAAAAATTCCTTAAATAACTTTTATTTAAATACAGAGCCTAATGAGAATAAAATAGAAAAAAATGATAAAAATGAAAAATTAAATAAAAGTTCAAGAGGAATGCATATGTTAAACAGAAGTATTCAATATATAAACAGAGATGAAATAAATAATAATAATAAAACTTTTTTTAATCAAACCTTAAGAAAAAAATATAAAACTCCAAAATCAATTCATTCTCGTCTTCCAAGTGGAACAGAAAAGAAAAGGAATTTTTTCTACCTGTAAAAAAAATATAAAAAAATATAAAATTTATAATATATATTTTTTTTAAAATAAAAACAACAAAATAATTAAATAAAAAAATATAAAAAAAAAACCTCCAAAAAAAAAAAAATTAAAAAAAAAATGATATTTTCATCTCAAAAGCCAAAAAAACCAAATTACGGTTGTTATAATGAAAAATCAAAAAAAAATATAATAATAACACATAAAGAGAATAAAATAACATCTCGTTCATTATCTCCAAAAAAATTAAAAATATATAAAGATCCATTTTCAGTAGCATCAAAACACAAAACAAATTTCGGTTATGTATATTCTGCAGGAGGAATTCCATGTAGATTAGATTTTCAATCAAGAATGAAAATAAGATGGGAAATTCCTTTAGAAGAATTAAATTTTGATCCTATTTTAGAAATTTGTTTTGAAGGATTATTAGAAACTGTTCATCCTTATTGTTTTGTTTCTAGACAATGTATTAGAGAAATGTTAAATTCAAAAGGAGCTTCTGAAAAAATTATTCCTTTATTACCTAAATTATTAAAAAATTTAAGAGTTGCTTTAGCTAATGATAATGAAAATATTTTTTTAGAAGCAATGGATGTTTTAAAAATTATGAGTGGATTAGTTAAAGAAGAATTAAATAAATTCCTTTTTTTAGTTCTTCAACCCATTAATAAAAGAAGCTTTAAATTAAAATATAAAGAAAAAGTTTTTGATTTATTAAGAGAATTAGAAAATAATGGAGGAAAAGAAGCTTATTTACATATTAAAAGTAGAGTTCCTTCTTATAATTCTATGGAGTATTAATTTATTTTATTATGTTATTTATTTTTTGTATATTTTTTTTTAAAAGTTTTTTTTAAATATATATTATTCTTTCTCAATTAATCTTAATTTTTTTTATTTTATATAAATTTTAAAATACTATGGAAAGTAATTATAACTTTACTTCTAATACTAATTATAATTTTACTACAAATACTAATAATATTCCTGTTTCTCTTACTCAAAAATTTCCTTATGAAATTGATGTTGGAGATTATGATAAAAAATTAGATTTTGAAAATACGAATTTATATTTTTATCGTAATGCAGGATTAGATTCAAATCCAGATAATGAATTCAAAGATAAATATGATAATAAATTAAAAGAAAATAATATTTTATTAAAAAGATTAAAAGAATTAGAAATTGAATTAGAAACTACAAATGCTAGAATTGAAGAAACAAGAGATAAATTAAATAGAGAATTAGAAAATAAAAAAGCTTTAAGAAAAGCTTCTGATGTTGAATTTTCAAATAAACTTAAAAATTGTATAAAAAATGAAATTGAGTCAAAACAAAAATTATCAAATTTAGAAATTAATTATTCAGAATTAAATTTAACAAATAATGATTTAGAAAAAGAAATAAAAGAATTAAAAAACAATAATAAAATATTAAAGGAAAATATAGAAAATTTAAATAAATTCAAAGAAGAACAAAATAGTTTAAGAGAAAATCTTTTAAATTCTGAAAAAAATCAATTACAAAAAGAAAATAATCTTCTAAGAGCAGAAACAAATGATGAATTTAAAAGAATAATAGATGAAAAAGATAGACAAATTAAAATTTATGAAACTGCTGTAGAAGATATGAAAAATAAATCAGATGATTACGAAGCAAATAATGTTTTATTAAAAAAACAAATTTTAGATTATCAAATTTCAAAAGATAATGAAATCAAAGAAAGAGAGAATAAAATAAAGGATAATTATTCAAAAGAAAAAGAAAAAATATTAAATGAATATAAAAAAAAATTCCAAGATTTTGATAATGATAAAAGTAATTTTTATGAAAAACATTCAAAAATGAATGAAGAATTTCAATCATTATCAAATGAATTAAATAAAGAAAAACTTAAATTAGAAAAAGAAGATGAAAATTTAAAAAGAGAGAATCAAAGATTATCAAAAGATAATTCAAATATGCAAAATATAATAAGTAATCATAATATTGAAATTGCTAAAAAAGATGAAATGATTAATACTTTAAATTCAAATTTAAATGATATTAATTCTCAAATTCAAAAGTATTATAATAATTCTAATGATACTATTGATCAATTAAATAATGATTATGAAAAAGAAAAAGTTAATTGGCAAAAAGAAAGACAAGAATTATTAAGTCAAATTGCTAATCTTAATTATCAAATTGGAGAAATGAAAAATAAAAATATGAAATTAGAAAAAGAAAGAGATGATTTTAAAAAGAATTTTAAAAGATATATTCAACAAGTTATTGATGAAAAAATGAGTCAATTGAATTACAATTAAATAAATAAAATTTATTTAAAAATAATACTTTTTTTTTTAATAATATTTAATTTAAAAAAAGATATAATTATATAATATTTATAAAATAAAAAATATAAAATAAAATAATATATAATTTAAATGGGTAATTTTGAATCTTTGACAGAATATAATAAACAATTTGTTTTTTTACAAAATCTTTTAAAATGTAGAGAATGTCAAAAAATTCCTTTAATAACGCCATTTTTAAAAAATAATCATATAAATGTATTATTAAAATGTAAATGTGGAATAAAAAAAATGACATCTGAAAAATTTTTAGAAAATACAAGAACAACAAAAATGAATTCAAAAATTCCACTTTGTTTTAGAGCAAGATCTCATAAATTAAATAAAGATATTGATGAAAAGCAATATAGAGGAAATGTTTTTTGTATTGAATGTCAAAAATGGTTATGTAAATCTTGTTTAAATGAACATAATGAATATATTGATAATCATCATTTTAGTTCATGTGAAATTATTATGGATGTTAAATGTCAACATCATACTAAAGAAAAATCAAAATATTATTGTGAAAATTGTAGTGAAAAAATGTGTAAATTATGTATTGAAAGTCATAAGAAAAAAAATCATCTTATTATTAAATTAAAAGATATTATTCCAAATGATAATTTTACTCAAATTTTAAAAGAATTTAAAAATGTAGTAAATGAATTTAAACAAAATAATTTTATTTCAAAACAAAAAATTGTTAATCAATTGAATGAAGAAATAACAAAATTAAAAACAGCAATTAATGAAATAGAATCATCATATAAAAAAAATTATATGATAAATTATGAATTATCAATATTAATAGAAAATATAATTCAAAATTATAGATTATCAATGATAATCCCAGATTACAATAACATAATGAATTTTATAAATAACACAAAATATTCTCCTTCTTTAAAATTTAATGGATATGACCCAAATTCAATCGATACAAGTATAAAAAATTTAATATCATTTTACAATTCAAATTATTTAATTTCAGTAATAGAAAAAAATTTCAGTTTAAAAAAATTAGAACAAATAACAACAATAAATGAAATAAAACATGATATAAATTCCTTAATAATAATGCATGATAAAAGATTAGCAGCAGCAGAAGAAAAAGTCATAAAAATATTTGAAATAAATGACAATTTAAATTATAAATATGATATGAAAATTGAAGGTCACACAGCAAATGTTCATTTTTTATGTAATATGAAAGAAAGAAAATTATTATCATCAAGTGCAGATAAAACAATAAAAATTTGGATTTTATCAAAAAATGCATATTCATGTGAAATAACATTAGAAGGACATTATAAATGGGTATTTAATGTAATTCATTTAAATAATAATAATATAGCATCATGTTCATTAGATAATACAATAAAAATATGGAGTGGTAATTTTCCATATAATAATATAAAAACTTTAACTGGTCATACTCATGGAGTAACTTGTATTATACAAATTAAAGATGGAAGAATTGTTTCTGGTTCTAATGATGATTCTATTAGATTTTGGAATATGAGTACTTATGAATGTATTGAAAATCAAACTATTTATGATGTTATTTGTTGTAAAATGGATTCTATTACTCAAATTGATGATTTTAGATTATGTGTTGGAGGATGGAAATTTTTAACTGTTATTCATATTAAAACTTATCAAATTATTACTAAAGTTGAAATTCATAATGATGAAATTAATGCTGTTTTATTCTTAGATAATGGAACTATTATTAGTGGAAGTAATAATGGGTATATTAAACAAAGTGATATTTATAATTTTGATTCTGAACAATTTGGAGAAATTAAAACTAGAGATAATATTAATTGTATCAGGAAATATAAAGAAAATTGTATAATTTGTGCTGGAAAAGGAATTAAAATATTTCGATTGAAAGAATAATTTATTTTTATATTTTGAAATATATATATTTTATTCAATTATTATTAAAATTATTTTATTAAAAATTAAATAATTTATTCATAATTATAGATACTTTTTAAAAAATTTAAATTTTCTTCGTTATAAATTTGATATGTTATAAAGTCTTCATAATTTCCATTTTCTAATTCTTTTTGATGTACTTGATAAATTAAAGGTAATTCATAAGTAAATGAAAAATTTTTAAACTTCCATAAATATTTAATGCTCTCAATTAATTTAATATCATTAAAAATAAAATCAAAACTTTGTTGAATAAAATTATTGTAAATACTAAATAATAAATCTTTAACATTAGTTGTTTCACTAATAATTTGATTTGTATTAAAATCATATTCAAAATTATAATCTAAACAAATAATAATAAAAATAGAAGCAGCAACAAGATATCTTTCATTATAATTAAGATGATTTTCATCTATTTTAATTAAATCAATTAATTGAGTAATTTTTTTAAAATTATAATAAGCATTATCATCGGACTTTTTAAAATAAATAATATTATCTTCATCAATAATTTTTAATAAATCATCTTTAATATTATCAACTGTATCAATAAAAAGATCCCATTGACAAATATACCAATTTAACCAAGTATTTATTGTAATTGGAATAATTTTCCATTGTAATATACTTACACAATTTTGTTCCATTAAAATTATATCTTCAATATCATAATCACATTCTAAACTATTTGCATATTCACTTAATTTTGGAATTTGAACTTCTTCAATTTTTGCAGAAATTGATATACATGTAATACCTATTAATTTCATATAATTTAAATTGATAAACTGATTATTTTTATTATAAAAATTATCATTCCACAATATTGAATCAAAATATGTTATAGCATAATGGAAAGTATCTCTTTTAAAAGCAAATTCTTCACAAATTTGCATTAACCAATTTATTACAAATCTTCTATCATCAAATGATATTTTTGGGAAATTTTTTTTTATATAATTTAAATCTATTTTTATCTTTTGTTTTTCATAATTTAATAAATTATTATAAAAATCTAAATCATAAATTGTTTGTCCTTGTAATTCATCATTATCATTTTCTTCTCTATTACTATTTGATAAAGTATAAGAAACAGAAGTTGATTTTTTATTTTTTTTATTTGTTGAAATATATAAAATAAAAGGTTTAACATTATTTTTAGGAGTTGAAATAATACTGTTATTATTATTATCTAATTTTTTTATTGGAGTTGAATTCAAATTATCATTTTCAGTTATAGTATCATTATTTAATATATTATTTTCAGATAAAAAATCAATTAATTCTGCACTTGATGCTTTTGAAGAGTGTTTTTTTAATATTGAATTACTATTTTCTTTTTTCATTAATTTTGAAGATGGTGTTTCTGAAATATTCGATTTTGATTTTCGAGAACAAGAATTAAATTTATTTAATAAATTTTGAGCTATTATAATATTTGATGAAGAGGAAGAATTATTATTATTACTTTCTTTACTTCTTTTTTCTTTTCTTTTTACAACTTGACTTTTAAAAAATTCAATTTCTTTTAAATTTTTTATTCTTTTATTTCTAAATTCACTTTTATAAAATTTTTGTCTTAATTTTTTATCATTTGACGATTTTACTCCTTTTGAAGATCTTACATTCAATTTATTACTACTTTGTAAATTATTATTATTATTCTCACTATCATCAAAAATTGAATCAATAACTAAAATTTCTTGATTATTTTTACTTTGATTTTTATATTCATCTAAATTAACATCTTTTACTTCATCTAAATCATTTATAACTTCTAAATTAAAAGGTTTAACTACAATAGAATCATTATTATTTAATTCTATTCTAGTTATTGCAGTTGTAGAACCTTTATCTTTATAATTATTATTTAAAGTTTTTTTATCTTTTTTATTTTCTTCAATTATAAAGTTTTGAAATATATGTTTACATATATCAAATGTATAAGGTTTATTTATATTTATTCTATAATCATGAATATTTGAAACTCTCACTAAATTATTTCCTTTTTTAATGATTTCTTTTTTTATTGGATTAAATAAATATCTTTTTATATTTTCTTCTTTTGATAAATTAGCACAAGCTTCTGAAAATTCACTTATATTATTACCATTAATATTATTATATTTATTTTTGATTAAATTTAAAGCTAGATAAAAATTATTAAGTCTAGTTTGATTTTCTTTGAAATTATTTGAATTTGAATATGTTTTAATATTATGTAAAGAATCAAAATGAGTAGAATTAATTGAATGATTTTCTTCATTTTTTAATGCATCTAATCTTTGAATTGCCTTTTGAACTTCACTATATTTTTTTTCAAAATTATGAGAATCAACCATTTTTTTGACTTAATTTTAAAAAATAAAATTTAATTATTATAATAAAAACATTTGTTTTTGTAATATTAGAATTAATTCATTTTAAAAAGTTTTTGTAAACAAATGGAATATTTAGATAAATAATTAAAACAATTATTTAAATTTTTGATAATTTAGATAATTATCATTAATCATTTATAAATTATTATTTGTTTATTAAAAAATTAATTAGAGATGGGAAAAATTTAAATATGAAAAATTTTATCATTTTGGCAAAAGAAATATTTTTGGTAAAGAAAATATAAAAGTGAAAAAAATATTTCAGCATTGTATATATTAAATGATAAGATAATATAGTTTATCTTAGCAAAATATTTTTCTTACTGAAAATAAAAAAGTTTATTTTTTATTTATTAGTTAAAAATAGAAAAGCATACAAGAAGTATTATATAATTCTGTTAATGTTAATTCAAAGATATTTATTTAATTGATTCATTAATAATCTAATTTTTGATTTTTTATTCTAAAATCTATTGATGGGATAAAATATTTTTATTAATGGTGCATTTCATCATTTAACAAAATATCTTCAAATGATTATAATAATGTATTAAAATATTATTATACCAAGAAAAATATTTTAAATTTAGACTTGTATTTTGTATACTTATATAAAGAAAATTTAACAAAAAACAACAATTTTCGTAATCTCAGAATCTCAGTTATTTTAATTATTATATTCAAATTTTTAATTTTTCTGTTTATTTATGTGTTTTAAACTATAAAATAATTATTAATTAGAAGAAAAATTAAAAAAAAAATATATAATACATTAAGAATACAATATTTATAAACTATATTTATAATTTTCTGTGCATTTATGAAAGAGGTGATTTGTTGATTTGTTTTAAATTTTTATTGATAAAATTTATAAAAAAGATTATGTTAAATAATTAAAATTTTTTTTTAATTTATAAAAAGGAGAAAAGAGTTTATTTCATGTTATATTATAGATTTCATTTTTAATAATGTAAAAATATTATAAGACTTTTAAATAATAAAGAAGATGAATTTGAAAAGCATTATTACAATAAGAAAGAGGACATCTTAAAACTTCTAAATAAATTTTAAATCTTTTTTGAAGAAAATAAAAATAAATAAAAAATAATAAAATTAAAAAAAAAATTAATTAAGAAACATTTCCTTTTAAATTATTTAAACTAAAATATTTCTTTTAAATAAAGAAGTAAAATTATTTTATTTAATTTAAATTATTATTATTTAAAAAAAATATGTCTATCTTAAAAAAAATTCAAGATCAAAAAATAACAATTAAATATTTAGATGAAGAAGAAATGGAGCAAATAAAATCAGAAAAAATAATAGAATATAAAATTTTAGTAGTTGGAGATCATTTAGTAGGAAAAAGTTCAGTATGTTTAAGATTTGCTAAAAATGAATTTAATTTAGAAATTAAACCAACAAAAGATAATGAATGTTATATTAAAGCTCTTAAATTATTTGATATAGTAATAAAATTATATTTAATAGATACAACAACAGATTTTTTTAAAATAGCAAAAAATGATATTTTATTTGAAAATGTTAAAGGAATTATAGTTGTTTATGATATTACTAAAATTAAAAGTTTTGAAAATTGTCAATCTTATATTAATGAAATTAGACAAAATTTAGGTAATTTAATTCCAATTATGTTAATTGGAAATAAAAAAGATTTAAAGTATTTAAGAAATGTTGATTATGAAGAAGCTTCTGAAAAAGCGAATAATAAATTAAATTGCGATTTTAAAGAAACTTCTTGTATTGAAATAGATAGTGTTAAAGATTGTATTAAATTGTTAATTGCTAGAATATATTATAATGATTTAAATGATAATGAAAAAGAACATTATAAAGTTTTATTTTCTGAAAATAAAGAGAAAAAAAATGATGATAAAAAAGAAGAAGAAGTTAAAAAAGAAGAAGAAATTAAAAAAGAAGAAGAAATTAAAAAAGAAGAAGAAATTAAAAAAGAAGAAGAAATTAAAAAAGAAGAAGAAGAAATTAAAAAAGAAGAAGAAATTAAAAAAGAAGAAGAAATTAAAAAAGAAGAAGAAAAATAAATTTTTTTAATCTATTTAATTAAAAATTATTATATATTTTTTATTTTTCCCAAAAAATTATCTTTTAATTTTTATAAAGATTTTTTTATTTGTTTATTTCAAAGTAACTTAAAAATTCTTTTGATAAAATAAAAAACTAATAGAATCTAATATATTCTTTTTCTCTTTATCCAGTTTTCTACTATTTTATTGAATAAACTAAATTTGTAATTAATATATTTTAACTTAAACTTTTTATTTAGTAGAAGATAATTGTTTATGAATAAGAATTATACTTGTTCAATAATATATTTATCAATGTTAGTTTTTTTATTAAAATTATTTAATTGAACAATTCTTATTTTATTTTGAACTTTAAAGAAATTTGAAAGTATAGTTTTTTTTCTTAATTATTTACTTATATATTATTTATATATCAATAGTTTCAAATTCAATTTAAATTTTATAATTATTTTATTTGTTATAATAAAAAAAATTGAAAAGTTTTTATTTTTTTGTTGTTAAAGGTTTTAAAATATTCGTATCTAAAAAATTATTAATTTTTAAAGATTTTGATGTTTTCAGAGATTTAAGTGATTTTAAATATGAAAATGGTTCAATTTCATTTTTTATATTATTTTCATTACTATATACTTTTTCTTTCAAATTTTTAATATAAAAATAATTTTTAAACATCCTCTCTTCACTTAATAATTCTTCTCTCCAATTTTTAATTTGTTCAATATATACATTAGAATTAGTAATTTTAAATTGATTTACAAAATAATTACAACATGAAATTTTTTTAAATTTAGAAGCAAGTTTTAAATTATATATACTTGTATTTTTTTTAATAATGTCATCATTTAATTTTAAAGATTCATTTATTTTTATTAAATTACTTGTATTTTTATTATCTTTGTTAAAATCATTTTTCATTGAATTATTATGATCAATAATATTTATACTTGAAGTATTAACTAATTTATTTCTTTTTTTATTTTGAAAATTTTTAAAAGTCTCAACAGATTCTATTTTATTATTTGAATTTATTAAATTAATTTTTATTACTTTTTCTTCAATAACTTTATTAAAATCATTAATAACTCTAAAATCATGATAAAGATAAGAATTTATTATTTGAAAAACAATTGAAAACATTTCAATAATACCATTAACAGCACCAGCAATATCCTGAATTTTTTTATAAGTTCTATCATATTCTTCACATTGATTTTCTAATTGGAATAGAAAAACTCCTAAAATATTATTTTCTTTTGTTAAAAATGAATCTTCAAAACTATTAAATTTATAAGCTGATTTTATTTTTTCATTATCAAATAAAAATCCATCATTTGTTAGAACATCATAAGGACGATAATTTAAAGTATATATATCAAAAGAATCTAGAAAGAAAAAAAATGTAAAATTAGTATATACATATTTTATTGGGTTTTTATAATCACCTACTTCTATAAAAAAATCTAAATAATTTAAATAAATATTTTGATATAAATTATAATAAGATTCTATTATTTCTGGTGATTTACATGTATTATTATTTTCAGTAGAATTTACACAGGTTTTAATTACAATTGCATAATTAATATTTTCTTTTACTAATTTTCCATGTTCAAAAATTGGATATATAAATTCATTTTCATTTTCAGAATATATTTTTCCACTAATATTAACTTCTTTTAAACAAGCAGATAATAAAAAAACACTTTTTTCCTCATCATTTAATATATCATCATATAATTTATAATCTGATTCTTCACAATATTTATAAATCCAATAAATTGTTTGATTATTATAATACTCATCATTTTGGAAATTATCTAAATCAAGATTTTGAATTCCAAAAATATTAAAAACTGTTTCATCAAATAAATTAAATCTTGTATTTTGGGCATTACTTATTGTTAAATAATGGAAAAAACTTTTTGGATTTATTTCTATTTGAGGAAGATCTGGGTTTAATTTTGAATAAGAAAATGTTGTTGGATTTTTTTTAAATAAAAAATCTAATGAAATTAAATATCCAAAAGATAAAGCAAATATTGATAATATTATTGAAAGGATACCAGAAATTATTGAAGAATGTTTACTTGAACCTTGATAAAACAATGTTATTTCTGGAGAAATATAATCAAAATATTTAATAAACATTTATTATTTATTATAAATAATTTTAAATAATTGCTTTAAAATAAACAATATTTATTAAATTTTTTTGATAAAAAAGAAATAGTAAATTTTTTTCTTTTTATTTCACCAATTTTTTTAACAAAATCATTAATTCATAACTACCTAAATTTTTAATTATAACATATGAATATAAAACAAAACCGTTAAACATAAGAATAAATAATAAAAAGTTAAAAAAAACAAAAAAAAAAGATAAAAAAGAAAAAAAATTAAGAAGATAAAAAAAAAAATTAATAAAAAAAAATCCTATATAACCTTTTAAAAAAAATAAAAAATATCATTTTCAAAAAAAGATAAAATGAAATTCCTAATCTTAGTAAATCTAATAATATTATCATTAACAAAGCTTCCATATACAGATGAGGTATTATCATTTAATGCAACAAAAATTAATTATCCAGAAAAATGTACTTCATTTAAAAAAGGAACAACATTTGAAATATTATATGATGAAGAAATAGCAGAAGGAAGTGGAGAATTAAATTTACAAGTAAATTCAATAAAATATAAATCAACATGTACATTTTCAAATAAAACAGCCAATTGTTCAAATGAAGAAGATATTCAAGGAGAAGGAGATTTAAACATTGATAATGAAAATCCAATTAATATAAAAAAAGGTGATGAATTAATTGCGACATTAAATATTTCAAATGAAGTTAATGTTAAAGCTGAAAAATATAATAGTAAATATACTGATTTATCTTCTTCTTTAAAATTAAATCAAACTTTTGTTTTTAATAGATCTGATACTACTAATGAAACTATTAATATTACTTTTGAAAATACTCCTCAATATTATAAAGTTTATCTTGTTAAAGAAAATAAAACTGAATTAAATTGTTCTCAAAGTGAAAAAGAAGTTAAATGTAATATTACTCTTGAATATTTTCCTTTAAATGAAAAAAATAATACAACTGCAACAAAATATAATGTTAGAGTTGAAAATGCTTGCAAAGATTTATATGATCAAGTTGTTGAAGTTTATGTTAAATATGAAAATGCTCATTTTGTTAAAGTTTTTGGATTAGCTAGTTTATTATTATTAGTTATTTTCTAAAGAATTATCGAATTATTTTTTCAAATTTATTTTTAATTTTTTAGATATATTTTTTCCTTTATTTTTTTTTAATTATATTATTATTGTTTTAATTTTTTATTTTCAACATTTTAAAATTAATTATACATTATTTATTTTTTTATGCGATAAGAATGACATCATGCTTAAAATAAATTATATAAATTCTAATTTTATTAATTTTATATTATTCTAATGTTCGAAGAAGAAAACAATTTTCTTGAAGGAATTCCAAAATCTCTTTTCAAAGATTATGATTTTTCAAAACAAAAAATAAAATATGGTGATTTTGGTGATGAAAACTATGAAAGAGAAAAAATTCAACCTTTAAATCCAAATATAATGATTGAAAAAGTTTCATTATTACATAAATTAATTTCAAATATTTTAGAACAGATTAGTTTCTTTATAAGAATAAACAAAAATGGATTTAACGAATTATGCTTATTAATTAATAAAAAATCATTAGATTATCATATTCTATTAAAATTAGTTATTAATTTAATTGAGCAAATTCTTGATAAAATTGATATGAATAGAGAAAATGAAACAGAAGTTTTAGACTATGAAAAAATATTAAATATTATTGAAAATGAATATCCAAAATATTATAATCAACAATATTCAAGTTCAATTGAAATAAAACCAAAAGTAGATAAAATAATTAATTTTATTCAAACTATAAAAAATCATCCCGAAAAACCAGGAATGATTATAACTCATATTTGTGAGTATATTGTAACAAAATATATTCCTATATTAGAAGAACAAATAAAAAAATTTAATTCAATAGGTAAATTTAAAGATAAAAATTTTTTAAATAATAAAACAAAAAAAAATGAAATTGTATTTTATGATTTAATTTATGTTTTAGATAAAATACCAGATTTAGCTTTATGTTTAAATAATGGTTTTATATTAGATATAAATGATATATGTAATATATCAGAAGAAGATAGAGAATGGAGAAAAATGGATAATAAATTTTTTAGAGTCATTCCAAAAAATAAAGAAGAAATAGAAAAAGAAATAGAAGAAAAAGAAAAACAAAAATCTTTTATGATGAGTATATTATTTAAAGTTATTGATAAACCTTCTGGAATTGCAAAATTAACTTCAGCCATTGGAAATTCTATAAAATATAAATTAAGTGCTGAAGACACTGAACATGATTGTAAAAAAGGTAAATTACAAATATCAGATGAAATTATGTTTAAATTTTTCAGATTATGGAGAAATAAATTTTTGAAATCAATATTAGAAAAAACATTTGATAAAATAAAATTTAGGAAAAAATTATATTTAAAAAGAGAACAAAATGAAATAAATTTAGAATATATTCAACAATTAAATGATTTTTTAAATGGAAAAATTCCATCAAATGATTCAACAAAAAATGCATTTATAACAAATGAAGCTCAAGAAATAAAAGATAAGCCATTATATTTAGAACAAGTAGATAAAAATGAGAAAAAATATTATGTTAGTACTCGTTTAATTCATTCTTCAAAAATATATTTTAAAGGAGAAAAAACAGAGAAAAAAAAATCATTTAATCCATTTTCAAAACCATCATTAATAATACCAAAAGAAAATAATATAAGAGAAACTTTATTAATTCATATTCATGGAGGAGCATTTATAGGTTCATCAACATTTACTCATGAAACTTATTTAAGAAAATGGTCAAATAAATTAAATATTCCAATTTGGGGAATTGATTATGGTTTATCTCCAGAAAATAAATATCCAAGTGCTTTAAATGAAGTATATCAAGCATATAATTGGATATTAAATCATGCAAAAAAAGAATTTAATTTAAATATTAAAAATATTATTTTATCAGGTGATTCAGCAGGAGGAAACATTGCAATGGCATTATTATATTTAATTATAACTATAAATTTATATGAAGGAAGTAATATTAAAATACCTGATTTAGTTTTTTTAGAATATCCAACAACTTATTTAGGAAAAGATAATATAACTAATTCTTTAATGTTTTCTTTAACTGAAGAATTAGTTACTTCTAATTTCTTACAATTTGCAAGAGATTCATATGGAGGTGATTATAGTAATTTTAATGATCCTTTTTTTAGTGTTATTAGAGCTAATCATATCATTGTTCAAAATTTACCTAAAATTAGATTTATTGTTGGAGGAAAAGATCCTTTAAGAGATGATACTATTAGAAATATTTATGATATTTGCCAATATGATCAATATAATATCGATGTTAGAGGTTATGAATTAATCCATTTTGGTCATGGATTTAATAATAATGATAAAGAAGTTTTAAGAAAATATTGTTCTGATATTATTTTTGCTGAAATTGAACAATTAATTAATGAAAAAAAAGAAACTTAAATTATGATATAGTATTTAGATTTGAGAATATAGATTAATTATATTTGTTTCTTTTTTTATTTATAGATAATTTATATTTTTAAATTTATTCTCATATTAATTATAAAATAAATCAAAAATTAAAATATTTTTTTAATTTTATTTTTATATGTATTGTTTTATAAATTAATGGAAAATATATTTTTTATTGGAATTGGAAATTTGATTAATAGAAAAATAATAGTAAGTTATAGTCCTAGAGAAAGAAATGAAAAAAATAAATATTCTAAGGAAGGAAAAGATATAATAGAAAAATTAATATTAATATCAATAATGCCAAATGAAAGATATACAGAATCAACAAATGATGATCAAAGAAAAATTTTCAATTTAATTGATTCTTCAGGTAAATGGGTATTTATTTTAATAACTATAAAAGATTATACTGAGAGATATGGTTATAAATTATTAAATGAATTACAAAAAAATACAATTGATAGATTAAATAAAGAATATTTGAATAAAATAGGTTTTGATGAAAATTTAAGTAAAAATTTTAAAAGTACAAAAGATGATATTCAATTATATATGGTGGAATTAGAAAGAAATTATAGAGATATTGGTCAAATTGATAAAATAAGAAATATTCAAAATGATGTTAATGATATTAAAATAGAAATGAAAAATAATGTGAATAAAATGTTAACAAATATTGAATTAACTTCACAATTAGAAGATAAATCAGATGCTTTAAGAAATGAAGCAAAATTATTTAAAAAAGATGCAAAAAAATTATATAAATATACTTGGTGGAAAAATAAAAAATTAACTTTAACAGTTGGAGGAATTAGTTTAGGTACTGTGGCATTTTTAATTTCTAAATTTGTTTTGAAAATATTTTAAATTTTTGATTTATGAAAATTATTATTTTTATTTAATAATTATAATTTTTTATTTGTAAAAAAAATTATCATAAATTGTTATTCTTTTTATTTTTTACAATTTCATTCAAAAAAAATTTTAACATAATAATTCTATAAAGTATTTAAATATATTATAAAAATCAAAAAAAATTAGTTTCTGATAAAAGTAAAAAAGAAACATGATTATCTTTTTCTATCAATTTTTTAAATATAAATAAATCAATTCATTTTTATTAAAAAGACATAAAACCAAAAAAATAAAAATTTTTTAATAAATAAAAATTATTTAAGGATTATAAAAATAATTTTTTTTAACATAATTGATTAATAGCATCTCTATTAACTTGTAAAACACCATTAACTTTATTAAAATATTCAATAGCATCTTCAATTTTAGTACCATCAGGAATTTTAATAGAAATAGATTTCATTATTTTTAAATCATATATAACAGTTGCATGATAATCTTCAATAGCTTTTAATAATGGTTCTTTTCCAATTTCTACATCATAAAATATTATTAAAACATTTGGAGAATATTGAGGTTCTTTTGGTTGTTGTTGTCCTAATCCAAAATCCATTTTTAATTATATAAAAATCATATTTTCATTTTATATGACAATTTAATTAGATTTTTAATTTTTATTTTTGAAATCAATTATTTTTTAATAAATAAAAACTTTTTTAATGTTTAATTTTATTTTTCAACTTATATTATAAAAAAATTAAATTATTTATTTAAAAGTAAAAGGTATATGAAAAAAATAATTATTAAAAATCATCAATAGCTCTTCTTTTCTTTTTTAAAAATCCTCCACTCATTTTAGGGTCCATAGAAGCATAATAAGGTTTTTCTCCATTATCATAAGAAGTTAAATTAATATAAGTGACAATTTTATCATCTACTAATTTATTTTTTATAATATTATTTTTATTTTTTTCTTTATCATATAAAGGACAATCAGTTTTATAATTATTTACTTCATTTTCATTTTCTTTTTCTTTTTTAATATATTTATTATCTTTTATTAACTCAGGATCAGAAATTTTTGCCCAACTTAATCTATATTTTTCTTTATTAATTTCTAATTTATTATATAAAGAAACAAAGCATTTTTCAGCATCATCTCTATTAGAAAAAGTAATATAAACTAAATTAGAATCTTGGAAAAATTTAATTCCTTTTAATTCTCCATATTTAGAAAATATTTTATAAATATCTTTTTCTTTTATAGAATCATCAATTAAATCATTAATACATAAAGTAGTAATTTTTTTATCATTTGGAGGTTTAGGCATATTACTATATTCATTTAATATTTTATTTGCAATTGGATCATTTATTCCATTAAATCTATTTTCAAAAGTATTATTTAATAATCTATTATCATCTATTTTTGGTATTTCATGTCTATAAGGACAATTTTCTCCTCTTGTACAATTTCCTTTTACAAAAAAAGAACAAATTTGAGGTAAATTTCTTTTTGCAGTTTTTTCTTCTTTTTCTTTATTTTCTAATAATAAATTATTATTTGTTTTTATTATATTTTTAAAATTTTCTGGTAAATTATATGCACCTTCTTTATAATAAGGTAAATCTAATTTATCAAAATTTTTAGTAGCATTTGCAATAAAAAAATCTCTATTAGCATTTTCTTTTGGAATTTCAATTTTATTTTTTAAATATTTATCTCTAATTTCAACAGGTAATCCAAATTGTAAATCAAATAAACAAGTTTGACAAACATTTTTTAATTTTGCACAAGTTTGACAAATTTCTGTTCTTTTATATCTTGAATTTTTATCAGGTTTCCAATTAAATAAAGTAAAAGCTCTTTTACATATTTTACATTGTCCTTCATATTCTGCTTTCATCATTCTAATATATGGATTTGGACCTAAACATGTATCACATAATATTGGAAATTCAGAGGATTCCCATCTTAAATTTCTTATATCGCTTTTTTTCATTTTTTTTTATTTACTTATTAATTTTATTATTTTTTTAATTTTAATTTTATTTTTTTTTATTTTTTTAATTTAATTAAAATTAATAACGTTTCTTCAATTATAATAAAAAATGTCAAATGATATTAAACAATCAAATATTCAACAATTAAGTCAAAATGCGCAAAAAATGAAAGAATTAGAAACAAAAATGGAAGAAATAGAGAAAAAAATATCAGAAATAAAACTTCAAAATGATAAAAATAAATTAGATGAAAATTTATCAAAAGATGAAATAGAAAAATTATATCAAGAAACATTAGATTTATATGAAGAATATAATACACCATTAAAAACAAGAGTAGCAAATAAATTTGTAAGTATATTTGATGAAATTGGAACAAGAGTTTATGAAACACAAACTCAAAGAGAAGAATTAGAAGAAAAAAAATATGAACTTGAAAATGTTTTAAAAGAATTAGAAAAAAATGCTTTTGATGATGATGAAAAAGAAAAAAAAATAAATGAAGAAATTGAAATAATGAAAAGTGAAATTGATTTTACAAAATCACAATATGAGCAATTAACATCAGAAAATATTCAATTAAGAAAAGATTTAGAACAAAAAACTAATTTAATAGGACAATTTGAAAATAAATTAAATCAATTAAAACAATTAATAGGAAAATTAACAGAAGTTAGGGTAATATTAAATAAATATTTTTCATCTCATTTTGAAAATTTTACACAACAAGAAAGAGAAATTATTCAAGATATGAAAAATTATAGAGCTTTAAATAATGAACCAAAATATAAAGAAGCAATGAATGAATTATTAGATAGTCAAGAATATGGTATTTTACAAAGTAAAAAAAAAACTCCTTCTAAAACTTCTTCAAAAGTAAATTCTAAAAGAAGTTCTAAATCTAAAAAATTTACTGAAAATAATGATGAAAAAATTTCTAATAAAGAAAGTGAAAAAAGTAAAAAAGAAAGCGTTAAAGAACCTAGTGAAAATAGTAAAAAAGAAAGTGTTAAAGAACAAAGTGAAAAAAGTAAAAAAGAAAGTGTTAAAGATCCAAGTGAAAAAAAAAGTGAAATTGAACAGGATGTTTATATTGAAAATGAAGAAGAAGAAAAAAAAACGATGGTGAATAAATAAATGTTTCTTTTAAAATATTTTTTATAAAAAATATATATTATGTTTTTTAAATGTTTTTAAACTTTATTTATAAACTTTAACATATTTAAGGTTAATCTTCTAACAAAGGAAAAGTTGATGATGATAAATCATTTATCTCTTCATTTTCAATTTTATTTTTTCTTTTTTTGATTTTTGAATTTGAACAATTTTTATAATATTCTTTTTTTTTTGGATATTCAAATATTTCAAAAGCTATTGGATTATAAATTAAATCAATAATTTTATGTCCAAAAATAAATGAGTATCCTATACAAAGGAAAACAATAAAGGTACATATTAAATATATTAATAAGATATAATATTTATATTCAAAATTAAAATCAATTTTTTTTATTGATAAATATAGTATTATCCCTATAAATCCTAAATAACCAATAAATATAAAAATAAATGAAACTAAAGACAAATAAAAAGTAATTTTATCTTTTTTTAATGTTTTATTTAAAAAAAAACCTTTTTTTCTATTTTTTATCAAAGTATCTTTCAAAGCTAACAATATATAAGTTAAAATAATAATAAATATAGGAAAAATTTCTATAACAATTAGATAATTATTTTTTTCGAAATAATTTTTATTATTATAATTATTATCATCATTTATTGGAAAAAATAAAAAAAAAAAACATTCAAATAAAGCACAAATTGAAATTATAAAATGATACCAAAATCTTTTAATTTTAAAAAGAATTGAAATTACAAGTTTATATCCATAAATTAAAATAAATGAAATAAAAATAAATTTAAATTTATCTCGGAAATATGAAAAAGATTCATCAAATTCAAAATAACCAATTTTTTCTTTTTTTTTATTCCAAAAAAGAAAAATAAATAAAATTCTAAAAATAAATGAACCCTTAGTTAATAATTTACTTTGAGCACCATCTCTGTCATAAACTTGGTTAATTGATTCTTTTAATAAAGGAAATTCAAAACAAAAATTTTCTAAAAATAAAAAAAATACAATAATAAAAGAAAAATAAATAATATAATCAATAATATTACAAATATTTATTCTTTCCCAACTACAAAGCATTAAACCATAAATATTAATATCATCTCCTAATTTAAAAACTACTAATAAAATTAAAATTAATGAAATAAGTGTAGAAGAAATAATAAATCCGAGAATTATATAATTTAATTCTTTGTTGAAAATTAATAATATTAAAAAAGATATAAAAGGAACTAGAATAAAAATTAATCCAAAAGTAAATTTAATTATTGAATAAAGTTTATAATGAACTGAAAAGAATAAAACATGTTGTATTAAAGTATATCTAAAATTAGAATCATAATCATCAATAAATGAAAGTTCTTCTTCATCATTAAAGTCTTCTTTCAATACATTTTGTTCATCTGATTCTTCCATTTAAATAATTAATTTTAAAAATATTTGAAAAAAAAGAAAATAAAATTTTTTTATTATATAATAATACAAATAATAACTTCCCTTAATTATTTTAAATAAACATTAAAGACAAAACTTTTTATTAAACTTTATAAATATTCTTATTTACATTTACATTAATATGAATATTATTGTTACTTGAAGAATATTTTAACAATAACAAATTATTATTAATAATTTTTCCAAAATTTAAATCTGAAAGTTGATTATTATCTCCTGATTGAATAGATAAATTTTCTTCAAATGACTCATCTAAAAAAATAGGTTTTAATGCATTATCTTTTTGATTAATAAAATTCATAGAAAAGTAAGAAGTATCTTCTTTTGATATTATAGGCTGTTCAAAAGCACTTGTATCAATTATATAATAATCTAAATTTTTTTTATTTCTTTTATCATTTATATTCATTTATATTTTTTGTGTTTTATTATTTTATTATTTATTCAAAATTCGTATTAGTTATAGAGCAAAATATAAAAAAGATTTTTTACTATATAAAATAATAAAAAAAAATTATATAAAGTAGAGTTTTTGGAAAAAAAAGTAGAAAATAAATCATAACAAAAAATAGATGTTCCGTTCTAGAGTGGATAGGGGGAGTATCATTACCTTGGAACAAAAAATTAATGAAGGTTACCCTCTTTTCTTTTCTAAGGTAGGGCATCCCCTCATTCTAAGTTAGGGATATCCTACCTTTAATACTTTATAATTATTAACTAATTTTTAATTATTTATTATTTATACTATATTATTATATTTTTGTCTAATTTTTTTTTATTTTTTTAACCACCCTTTTTTTATCTTTTTCAATTTTTATTATTTTTTTTTATTTTTTCTTTTTTTGATTGAGAAATTTTTCAAAATTTTTTCTCCTTTAACTTTTTTTTCATTATTTAATTTATACGATTTTTTTCTTTTTTTTATTTTTATAAATTTATATCAAAACATGTCCAATGATATTATTGATTTTTTTGAAGAAAAAAATATATAGAAAGTAAAATAATGAATAATCAAATAATATGAAATTAAAACATATTCAAAAGGAGAAATGGCTGAACAATATATTAAAAACGCAAAAAACAATAAAGAAGAAGTTGGAGAAATAGAAGTTGTTGCTGTTATTGTTTGTTTGAATGTTCAAATTAAATTTATTCAACAATTATACTGATTATGTTTTATAT